>CAJPEV010003730.1:0-28345 GCA_905338385.1 Darwinula stevensoni | reverse complement strand
CGAAATGGGCGAAATCGCCTCTTGATATCACTAACTATCCTGAATCCTGAAAAAAAAAACCGTATGGTGTGAAAGAAACGAGTCTGAAGGAAACAAATGACGACGGAGAAGCAGGTAGGAATGCAGCGACAGGAGGGGGGGGAAGAGCCTGCATTCGCTTGGTGGGTCTCGAAGGGCTCTGGGTTTCCGCGTGGTTCTCAGGTGTGGGTGTGATTCAGGTGATCCGATGAGCGTAGGCAGGTATGTATCTTCGCTTCTTTCCCGAGTCCAGACGGAGCCCAGGTTAGAAGATTATCTACTCTTTCGACCTGTGAGAGAGGTATTCGTCTGGGTTTGAGTCCTGACAAAAAAAAAAGGAAGCAAATGCAGACCCTCATTCTCGAAAGAATTCCTCCGTCTGAACGCCTCGAGATCAGACGCCGATATTCCCCCCTTCGCTCCCTTTCCTTGGATCCGGACGTCTCCACTAAATTCAGCTGATGAAGCCAGTAGATCACTTCTGTCGATAACCGAGTATTTTGAAGTGAATGGCCTCCAAGATGATCTCCAAATCAAATCCCTGTGCCTTTCTCCGTAGCGGGAAGGGATCGGCACAGAGCAGCAGGGAGTCTCATTTCTCTCGTTCGATCGCGTCAGTGTTAAGAAGCGATGGAAGCGCCGAGGAAGTTCCTGGTCGATAGGAAGGAACTCTTTTTTTTTTTTCTTTCTTTCTACTTCCATCGAAGTCTTCTATTCGAAGAAGAGAGTTCTCGATGGCGGAGGTCACTCGAGAGGAAATCGGATTCACTGGGGCACCTGTCAAGCCTGGATTTCCTTCCGATCTTACATTCATTTACATTCTTTCCTCGCACGCGCAAGCGACGGTGGCCAAATGCAATAGGATTCTATGCCTCTTGATATCACTAACTCTCCTGACTCCTGACTCCTGATTCAGAAACTCATTCATATCTCTCTCCCGCACTCGAGCCTATAGGCCTATGCTTAGAATGGAACGGATTGAAACTGGCATGCGAAGGCCAGACGGGGAGGGAAACGAAACCGTCTGAATAGGCCAGAAGAAACTTGGATTTTGAGCTGTTTCGCTCTTCCTCGGTTCATCGTCTGGCCCGTTTCCCTCTGGTAATCCTCACCCATCCCATGCCGATACGAGTCCCGTGTGGGGTGCGGGTGAGCATCGTTGCAGGAGGGTCTGAGAATCGCATTCAGGGGGGAGATGCCATCCCCTTCGTGGGACTCTGAGTAGAGGTCGAGGTCATTTCAGAGTTAGCTCTATCGCAGGGCTGTCTTAAGGATCGCCTTCGAAAGGGATGTCTATCGGGATGGAGATCGGTTCCCGTCGACCTTGGGCTTTTTGCTTGATTGGGAAAACCAGATAACGTTTTGTGCGATAGCTTCGCTGATCTGTTTTACGATGACTGCGGAGTGTACACGCGTTCATCGAAGACTTCACGGCATCGAGTCCAACGCGTCCAGGTTTTTCCAGGACCGATACCGAATACCTACGGTCTGTACTGGAAGAGGGACTTGTCAGAACGATTGGGAAGGGAGAGTGCATTTAATCAGGATTGGCCTGGTATGAATTTCTTCGATTGACGTCGTTAGCTTCGTACACGTGAAGCTTTAGGCTTATTTTTCTGCAGTCTGCGATCACATCGACCGCAAGGAAAGCCGACAAACGCTTAACGAAGAAACAAAATAACCATGAGCGTCTCGAATCTCGCTGTCATTGACTTCGGAACGATTTCTTTGAGGCACCCAATTCCTCTGCTCAGAACTTCCTGGACTTCCACGTATATCAGGAAAAGCAACAGCAAACCTCCCAGGAGACAAAGGGTGACACATAGCTCTCGCGATCGAGAGGCTCGCTCAAAAAGACTTGAATCCCTTGTTAGTTGCGGGATGGTAGGGAGGCTTGCGTGCCATAGATGGACCAGGGATGTTGGACCAGGGATGCCGGATGTCCGTGGTTGGCTCTTCAGCTCGGATCTGGAGATGGGCTGGGCGTCGATATGCGATCGGCGGTCGAGGATCAGGGCGAGCTGCAGCGTTCGCTGAGATACTGACCTTTTTATTAATACAGTGTCGATGTGTCAGGAATGTTTCCCGAGTCCCGTTATTGATTAATAATTTTGGGCAGTTGTTAGTCATGTCGGTCGGAATTAAATTAAATACATTCATTATCTTCAGATAATTATTAATAATTATCTGAAGATATGCAGTGTTAATAGGGGCCTATTTCTCGCCATTACGAAATCTTAATCTTAATCTTAATTGTATCATAGAAAGAAAGGGCAAGCAATAGAATACGTGCGATTCATCGATTAATACTTAAATCTATAGTTAGTCAATCTACAAATTTAGACTAGATTAGAACTTGCCGGAACAGGCCCCCAGTTTTCGAGGGCAAAACCGGGTAGGGAAGGGCTTCCATCCCCGATTGTGTGTTCACGGAGTACTTTCCACTTAGGAGGGAAAGGGAGAAGGCCCGAAGGCATAAACCCAGACGGCTAAAATCCGATATTCTCGCAAGAAGGAAAACTTGTTCGTCCGCTCCGGCCGTGGGTATATAAGCCCTGAGTCGTGCCCCGCGACTGCATTTATCCTTGCACCATCGTCGACGCCACGCTGCGGCTCAAGGTGAGTTCTGCTCCATGTCGTGCGAGTGTTCGAGTTTGTCGACGTGAGTCGTAAGCGATTGGTTCCCGGGGCAGATGAAGGCCGTGTTGCTGTTTGTTGTGCTGGCCGGGTCCTTGGCCCCTGCCACCGTGGGTGGCGGGGATTATGGCCCCGCGCCCCCCGGTGGCTATGGAAACGACGGATACATGCCCATGCCTCCCGGCGGCTATAGTGGCGGTGGGTTCAACTCCATGTCTTCCAGCGGCTATGGCAACGATGGATCTAGTCCCGAGCCTTCCAGCGGCTACGGCAACGATGTTAATTACGATTCCAAGCCTTCCGGCAACTACGGCGGCAATGGTGGCAGCAGTGGCTACGACTCCAAACCAATGGACTATGGTGGCGGCGGTGGCTACGATTCCAAACAGCCTATGGGCTACGGTGGTGGCGGCGGAGGCTACGACTCCAAACCTATGGACTACGGCGGCAGCGGTGGCTATGATTTCAAACAGCCTATGGGCTACGGTGGTGGCGGCGGAGGCTACGACTCCAAACCTATGGACTATGGTGGCAGCGGTGGCTATGATTCCAAACAGCCTATGGGCTATGGTGGCGGCGGTAGTGGCTACGATTCCAAACCAATGGGCTATGGTGGCAGCAGTGGCTATGATTCCACACCACCTAGTGGCTATGGCGGCTACGATTCCAAACCAATAGGCTATGGCGATAGCAGTGGCTACGATTCCAAACAACCTATGGGCTATGGTGGCGGCGGTAGTGGCTTCGATTCCAAACCAATGGGCTATGGTGGCAGCAGTGGCTATGATTCCAAACCACCTAGCGGCTATGGCAGCAGCGGTGGCTACGATTCCACACCACCTAGCGGCTATGGTGACAACAGTGGCTACGATTCCACACCGCCTAGCAGCTATGGCGGCAGCGGTAGCTACGATACCAAGCCTTCCAGCGGCTATGGTAACGACGGCTACAGTTACGGTTCCATGTCCTCCAGTAGCTATGGCGGCGGTGGGTACAGTTACAGTTCGAAGCCCAGCGTTTCCTACGGCTGGGGCGGAGTTATAAGCAAAACCACCCGTCGATGCGGTGTCGCCAGGCGGGACGACAGAGACAAATGCCGGGGATACGAATGCTACTACCGTGGATACGGGTACAGGCCCGAGTTGGGAATTAACGACAGTGGGTACGGTTATGGTGGTTCTGGAGGTCCTGCAATCGAGAACAATGCCGGTTATCGGGCTCATCCTTGGATGGCTGCCATCCTCCAGGTATGTCCATATTCGAATTTAAGTGCAATGATTTAAACTTTTTTTTTATAAATCTAAAAATGTTTAAATTTCCTTCAGGGTAAAGAACGGCGATTCCTGTGCTCGGGAGCACTCCTGAGCGACTGGGCGGTGATAACAGCCGCCAACTGCGTCTACCGACTGGGCGACGCCAGCATCTGGGTCCGCCTGGGCGACTGGGACATTAAGACGGACAACCGCGTGGAGACCTACCCCGACTACGAGAGTTCCGTGAAGCGGATACTCCCGCACCCGGGCTTCGACCCCCGGACGAAGCAGTACGACGTCGCCATCATCGTCCTGAAGCGCCCGGTGGACCTTGCCAAGTACCCGAGCATCGTGCCGGTGTGTCTGCCGGACAAGTACGACTATGTGGGGGGAAACTGCTACACGGCGGGGTGGCACCAGGCTCCCACCAAGGAGATCTCGGAGGTCATCACCATCACGGACGGGTCCAATCAGGGGGGGTACGGCAACAGCGGCTATGGCAGTTATGGCGGCTACGGCGGCTTCAAGGCCAATTCCTATACGTTCTACACCCGGGAATACAGCAAGATCCTGCAGGAAGCAGCCGTGAAACGCATGGAGAAGGAGTGGTGCCAGAGGGAGCTCTCATCCGACCGGCCTTACCAGTTGATCCGCCCTCAGGAGTGCATCTTCGGTCAGCGTGGAGACAGAGCTTGCATCGTGAGTCGTCCACTCCCCTTTTTCGTCCCGAGATTTCTCCATGCCCGGCGCTACTGCCTTGTTTTCCCTTAGGCTGACGTGGGATCTCCAGTGGTGTGTGAGCGTCAGGACAAACTGAAGCGGGAGGCCGCGTCTGACCCGCAGACTTCCACAACCCCCTCTCCGGACGACGACGATCCCGACGAGGAAGACGACGAAGACAGCAGCCCTCGTCGTTCCAACCCTGACCTGAACCGCGACATGAATCCCATGCGTCCCGTCCCGACCACAACTCCTAACCCCCACGTCACAACAGCCCAGCCAGGGAGGGAACCCGGTCGAAAGGATCCTGCTCCCGATCAAACGGAAGAACCCCGTCCTCGATATTTCGACGTCGGATACGGGTACGACGACGATGATTACCCCAACAGTCGCACGTACCGAGACGTGGACTCCAAGCGTCCCGATCCGACCACGACCCCCAATCCCCACGTCACGACACCCGACCCGCACGTCACAACCGCCAAGCCAAGGAAGGAGTCTGATCCCGATCCGAGAGATCCCAACCCTCGATACCTCGACTTCGAATACGACTACGGCAGATCGATCCTGGGCAGCGAAGAAAACTACAGACGCATGTCCCGCGACGTGGACCCCAAGCGTCCCGACCCGACCACGACCCCCAATCCCCATGCCACGACCCCCAACCCGCACGTCACAACCGCCCAACCAAGGAAGGATCCCGCTCTCGAAACCACGGAACCACCCCATCCTCGATATCTCGACTACCACTACAACTACCGACGCATGTCCCGCGCCGTGGACCCCGAGCGCCCCAACCTTACCACCACCCCGAACCCACACGCCACCACCCCCGACCCCCACGCCACGACCGCCAACCCAGGAAGGAAAGAAGCGATCAATCTTACAGATCCCAACCCTCGATATCTCGACTACGAATACGGCTACGAATACGGCCTCGACGCCAGATCCTTCCTGGACGACGACGACCACCCCCACAGATGGACGTACCGAGACGTGGACTCCCGTCGTCCCTCCTCCACCACCCCTCACCCCTCCTCCACCACTCCCCAGCCCTCCTCCACCACCACTCCCCCCCTGCACAAATTCCGCATCCCCCCTCGCAAACTCCCCAACGCTCAAGAAGAAAAACCCACCCAAGACTCGGAGCGTTTGGGTCGGTCTCTCTTTGGCAACGACCAAGACCCTCGTCGGCCCTACAAGGGCCGCAGGTCGACCTTCACCCTGGAGGGCGTCGTCTCCTGGACCTTCGACTGCTCCGCTTCCACTTACGGTCCCAGTTATGTCGGTTTCGGCGAGTCCGACCGACCTGCTATCGTCACTCGCGTTCGAGATGTTCTCGATTTCGTTTTAGGCGTCCTCGATGCCAAATTCTGATTCAGTTTATCGTGGTGCTAATATATTTATATGGATTTTATTATAATAAACCACACTATCTGAATAAGTGCGTCGCAGATTCCTTGAAAACGTGCTTGCTAGGGTGATATGATAGATCATATTCCTCTTAACCCCTTTTTTTTCCATTTAAGTGTCACTTGAAAATCTGCGCAAATGACATACAATCGGATATTTTTTTTTAGACCCTTAACCCTTTCAGACCTGGCGTCCGTTCCAATGGACATTGCATTTACATTGCGTCTATGGCAATTTCTTGGGATTCTTGTGACTTTGCGCTCCATATTACGCTACAACGGGCGCAATTATGCATGGTTCAGTTCCATCAGAGACCTTTCACCCATTAGTTTTGTAATCTTCAGTTATTTAATTAAATGCATAATATATATTATATGGTATGATATGGTAAGTTTAGACAAAATATAAAAACTTCATATAAAGCATGAAAATTTCAATTACTATCACGAAAGAGCTCAAAAAGGCAAAAAACGATATTCCGATAGTGGCTTTAACCCTTATACGCTCAGCGCGCCGATGGATCGGCGCGTCAGGTAATGGCCAGAACACTCAGGCGGCCGATCTATCGGCTCCGTCTAAATCATGCTCTTTTAGTTACATAAATGGCTCAAAATGCTTCCCTAAACACAGGTGCCAACTGCAAAAGGTACGTATGTACTGTTTTACATAATGTGATGTAGTACCGGACCAGAGAGCTCTACATGCATAAAACTTATATCAAAATTTACAGAAAAATATTCTCTTTCTTACAGGTTTGGTGACAAGAAAAGAAGACCAAAAAGACAAATTTATTTTTTGCCTAAATTATGTAAATTTTACATTTCTATATTTGTTTTTTTTTTTTCTTCAAATTATTTATAGTGTTAGCACTTGTAGGCTATTTTTGTTTAAATCTGCTGTTTATAGTGAATAAGAGTGATTTTTTTCATATGTCTTTGACCAATATTGTATTTTTGGTGAAATTTTGAAGTGAGACTTGTAAATTGAGCCAAATTCGCCTGAGTGTTTTAGGCCAGGTACTTGGAAAAAAGGCTGAGTGCAAAAGGGTTAATTCAGGTCTGAAAGGGTTAAGATACTTCTCAATCTTGGCGTTAATTACTAATTCATGGATCATGGAAGGTCTCCTAGAGTAGATCGAGATCCCCACCACTCACAAACCTAACTGGAACAAATATGCAAGAGCCAGAGATGGACAACTGGGGTCTCTGGCACGAATTAAGGGTGTCGTGGCTCTAGTGTCTTGGGCTTGGAAAGTAAATACTGGAGCTTAAATCACCAGTTAAGCAGCTTTGGGATTTTTTCAGGTATTTTCTTTCTGTATAAACTAGTATTTCATCAACTTTGAGTCAGTTCTTAGTTTAACTTATCCCAAAGGGTGCATACAATTAAAACTTACTTCCCCATGAGGTTTAGCAGGTGACGGTGCTAGTTCTGTAGCTAAAAATTTTAAAATGAAAATTTCAATTTTTAGGTTATTCACTCAAAATTCAAAAACAGAGTAAAAATCTGCTGTAGAAATGGGCGTTCAGCATCAAAAGAGCATTCAAATGATAACCCACTCATCGAAAGTGGCCAAAATTGTCCGTTGGAGAACAGTACCCTTTTTTGTGAATCTTGATCTACATGTGCAAGACAAACCAATCCACCAGAAGGAAATAATATCATTTTTGTTGAAGCCCATTAAAAGTCTCCATGAAATCTTTAGTTCTTTCTTCATTTTGTTTCATTTCATCATGCAAAGCACAAAAAAGTGAAAAATGAGTCATTTCATGCATCTCCTCCCAAAGAAGTAATCAGTCAGCATCGTTTTGATTGTCTCCATTGCCCACAGATCCCTGATCCTCATCATCCTTTGAGCCACAAAACTTGTCCTCGATCTTGTCATTTTCTGCAAGAAAAGGGGGTCACATTAGGCTCAATCCAAGTACACATTATATTGAGCAGACTTCCTAAGGCTCATCTCTTCAACAATCATATATAAGGATAGGGTAAGAGTTTGCAACCAAGCCACTGTATACTGGTACAGCATGAAAAACATTTGTGGAAGTTTATTAGCAATTTAATCCAACACGGGCTTTGCTTCTCTTGTGAGTATGAAGATACTGACACTGAACACATCAAGGGAGAGACATGGAAGAGGCAGAAGGATGAACTGACCAAACTTAGAGGTATCGGCCCCAATGAGGCGGAGGAAATGAACTCTGTCGTTCTTGGAGATGTAGACTTTCAGAGAGGCTTTCCCCTTCCAGCCAACCATGTAGAGAGACAATTTATCCTCTTCTTCCACATCAGCCTCATACACTAATGCCACACTGCCTGTTTCTGTTGAAAAAGGAAAATCCATCATAACCAGGCCAAAGCCAACAATGATCAGGGACTAGTTTCTGTGGGAATGTAAACAAGTGAGGATGAGGCCAGGTTCTTGGGAATGTAAGAATCCTTCAAGTTTCACATATGTCAACTGCTACTTCCAATTATAAGAGTAAGAATGTCTTAAGAAGTGGGAGAACAAATGCTGAGCAAAAGGATGGGGGGAGGGATCAAATACAAATTTGTGAACTTGATCTATTAGAGAGTGCAAAAAAGGGAGAGATAGAGATTTTCTCCCATCCTCTTGTTTCTAATGCAATCAAATTCTGGCATAATCATGTCAAAGTTTAGTTTCTGAAGATTTCTGTCTTTTCTATGAAACACTGGTTGAATACTGGAAACTCTTTGGGATTTATTGGATATTAATTTATAACAATGATTTACCATGATTAATTATATAATATGTATATTTTCTCTCAAAATTCTAGTAAGTCAACAATGACTGGCAGGATGTTGAACTTGTCCTCTTCAAAGTTTAGGAAAATCCTTCTGGAGAATAAAAACTTCTATAAATTGCACTGTGCTTCCAAATAATTAATGAATTGTCTTTTTCTATTTATATTGGCACTGTAGATATGAAAAGAGCTTGCCATTGAAACTCCACTTCTTAGTTGTTTGTATGGCCAGAAAACAAAGGAAGAAAAAAAGAAGCTGAAGGCATTATACAGAGTGTTCATATTTAAATGCAACAAAGGCAAATTTTTGCTGCCTGTTTGTGGAGTTCAGGGCGTGCCTTATAGTTCACCGTGTTGCATGTCTAGAAGGATGAAACCTATCCCTGGTATGTTTCCTTGCAGATATGCAACCCAGTGGGCCTTATAGCATTCACTGAACTCCACCTACAGGTGGCAAAATATTCCCTATGTTGTGTTCAAATAAAAACATCCTGTATGATGAATCCCTTGAACTGTGGATCATGTTCTAAGGGAAACAAGGTGCATATCCTCAGTAAAACTACATCAATTCACAAAATATCAAGTCACCAGGCAGATGCTTAAAATAATTAGCCATTTCATTAGATTTTCTGAAGCATGTGGAAAACTCATAAGTTTATCTTTAGATGTGAGGGTTTGATAATGCAAGAGCAAGTTCATTACCAAGACTATGGCCAATGTGCATTTAGAGACATAATACCTGGAACAGGATGCAGTTGATCACGAACAGGTTTGGAAAGCCTCGTTATGAAAGGTGCCTGAGAGCCACAGAGCAGTTCTAGGTCATGTCTCGAAACAGAAACCCTTTGCCGAGTGACCAGGTGCACCACTGAATTGAGTCCCTGAATAGGAAGAGACATACCTATTTGGTTCAGCTTTTCCTGAGTAGTAGGGTTCAATGTGTGGATTTGGGGAGGATTGTCCAAGTCAGAGCCCATCAACAGTTGTATGGCATCTTGGTCACAAACAGAAATGACTCGGTCATGTAGAAAGGGGCCCACAACATAAGCTCCCTGATGAGAAAGAAGCAAGGGTGTTACAATAGCTTTGTCTCAAAAAGAGACTTTAGATGAAACTAAAGGAAATTATGCATTTTAAACCTACAAGGTTCAGAATTGGCAAGATGCTACACAATCTGATTCATCATTTGAAAGTATTAACTGTTAAAAGATTATAGCTAAGCATAATGCCAAGAACAAATGCAGAACAAGTTTGCTCAAGCATCATTGGGCTACCCTTCAAATCTAAGCATCTAATATGAGGGTGGACTACAGGTAGGACATCAGATACTAGAGCATTCTTATCATGGGATGTATCTGTATACCTTCTCAAAAGTAATTGCTCTTAATTGCCAATTTTAATGAAAGACAAAGGGTGAGGGTCCATAAAAAGAAAAAGAACATCAATGCACTCTGACTCATGAGTTATGAATTTAAAAGGGGAAACACTCACTTCTTGTGCCAATCTGAAACCAGATGGTGAGTTTTTGCTATCACAGCGTACAAAAACTTTCACTCCTGTGCTGATGATCTGCAGATTTCGCCAAGCAGGACATGGAATAAATTAAATATAATAGCTCACAAGTCTATATCCTCCTCCCAATTTCATTTCATAGATATTCTAGTGTTTGGTGCAACAACATCTTAATTATATTCTAACCAAAACTAAGAACATTTTTAATATCATACTGACTCCTGATGTTTACTATCAATTTTGATTGAAAACCATGATGTAACTACAATTACAGCCCAACACTTTTGGAGCCTGACCTTTATCAAATGGAGGAAAGACTCAACTCTGGAGTAGTGCTTCTCATAGAAAAACAATGCCTAGTCCAGAGTTGGGTCTTCCTTCCCCTACAGTGTCGGCAAGCTCCAGGAACATCCAACTCTGTATAGCTTGGGGACTCTACTCCATATAGATCTCTTTCCATTTTATTGGCTCAAATTCTACATGAATCAGGCAGGTGCCATTGTTAAAGTAGACAAATTAAGAATTCGGCATCAAAATTTGCACTCTAATTCTGATATAACCACCAGCCATGATTTTATGTCAGTGCTGTGTTAAACTGAGAAGTCCTTCTGAATGGAGATGAGTTCACCCTGAAACCAAATAATGGTAATGAGTGTAAATGACATACCTTGATCTTGTCTTCATTGTCAGTCACCAGCTCCTTTACTGCAGCTGTAGTGAGATATACATTTCTCTTCTTCCCTTCTCGTGTTCGAACCAGGAGTAGAGTCTCATCAAATGAATCCTTAATGCCATAGAATTTCCTGCAAACATTCATGAAGTCCCAGATGGTAATTATTCATCATTCACTATGTTTTAAAAGAGTTTAAGTGGAAAGGACATGACCACTCAATGGGAACAATCCCTAAAGTTGTGCAAGATAGTCAGACTCTAGGAATATAACACTTGCACTCTTGATTGGGACTGGCAACACTTGATCTGTACTATTCTTTGCTTGTGCTTGGAAGGTACACATTGCCTGAGATGAAAACCTTGTGATCTTATTTCTTTCACTGAAATCCCTCAAAGATTCCCAAAAGAAAGTTCCATTCAAACCATGTCACTTTTACCCATCTGCTATAGATGCTGAAATGTACTTGGTCTAGAGTCTTCCCACTTCTGATAGATGTTTTTCTTTAGAGGGAGTACTTAATCCCTTCAGGGATCTATTAATCTCTTCATCCATGAAATAACAATAATGCAAGAAGTACCAGAACCATATCCTGAAAATACTCCAGAAACAAAGTCAATTGGAAAGTTCTGGCTGTTTCGAGAATTTTCCAGAAAAAAAAAGTTGTTTCCAGTCTGGAAATTACAGCCTCAAGGATGAGCCCAGGGTAGGCTGCCCATCTGAAATCAATGATGAGCAGTTGCAGCACACAGTGGAAGCTGATCTGAGGCAAAGTACCTGCGGCTTAGCGACAGCACTTGACTGCACCCAGTCCACAATCGTGATGCACCTGGCTGCAATTGGCAAGAAGAGCAAAATGGGTCAGTGGGTACCCCACGATCTGACCAACTGCAACCGCGAATGCCGTGCTGAGGTGTGCACTTTGCTGCTGTCATACAAGCACACAAACGATTGGCTGGATTCCGTAGTCACTGGAGATGAAAAGCGGATGCTGTATGTCAACTACTGACGCAGGCGCAAGTGGGTCAATGCTGATGCCCAGCCAGAGCTGGAGCCGAAAGGTGACCTGCACCCCCGAAAAGTCACGTTGTGCAATTGGTGGGACATGCAAAGCATGATCTACTTCGAGCTGCTCCCACCCGATACCAGCATCACTGCTGCCTACTACTGTGATTGGCTGCAGAAGCTCGCCGACAAACTCAGCACAGCGAGGCCAGGGCACAGTCATGTTTGATTCCTGCACAACAACGCAAAGCTGCATGTCGCAAAAATCGCAAGGCAGAAACTGCTGGATCTGGGCTGGGAGATTCTTCTTCACCTCTGTATAGCCCTCTGTATAGCCCAGATCTGGTGCCAACTGACTACCATCTCTTCCTTGCTCTGGACAACCATCTTCACCAGAAAAGGTTCAACGATGATGCTGAGGTCAAAAACTGGCTGACTGATTTTTTCGACTCACAGCCAGCTCAGTTCTACAGGGATGGAATCAGGAGTCTGCCTGATCATTGGCAGAAGGTGATTGAGTGTGATGGTGATTACTTTGTTGAATGAACTTTTTTGCTTTTTTAAAAAACTAAGCTGTATGGAATGTTCTCGAAATGGCCAGAACTTTCCGATCGACCCAATAGTCAATAAGTAAAAAGTGCATAGGATGACAAAGTGAGACTTTATGTTCTTTTTTCACAAGACTAAAAAACAGCTTAAATGCTGTTGTCAGCATGAAAATGAGTTAGGATTTAAAGGAGTTACGATTAAATTTCACCAATTGATGAATTCAACTTCAAGATGATTATACTTCAGCCGCATCTAGGATGGATATGAAAACTTTTTGATGAGAGCAAAACTGTTATAGCCACAACACCACAAGCAGATCATAGATTTATGTGGATTTTTATTTTTGAGAAATGAGAGCCTTTGGTATCCTATTCTCCAAGATGTTCCTGAGAGCAGGCAAAATCCACTTACTGTATCTGTTCCTTCCAGACTGGCTCCCCCTTTTCAAAGTAGATGAATGGGTCTTCCTTGTATCCATAGAATCTTTTCTTCTTCTTGGGTGGAGAAGCTGATGCCTGGATGTCATTTTCACCTTCTGCAGTTTTTGTTTCATCCCTCTGCACAGCTTCTGCTGATGACCATGGAGCCAGTTTCTTCAAAACTGCCACAAAAAATCCACCTGTATCTTGATGGTGAGGTAGGATCCGTAAACTAGAAAGAAACCACAATGTAGAATATTCAAAATGTTAGTACTCACTCAAGCAATATGCCAGTCTTAGTACCTACTGGAAAATATTTTTCTAGAACATGATGTACAAGGTGGTCCACAATTGTCTCCCCAAAAGTAAAAGCTTATTACTCAGGAAGTATACATCTGATTTCAATTATATATGACTCAAAAGATTGCCAATTCAATATATTTTTACTTTGGAAAATTTCATAATGGTGATGCTGTGGGGCTTTCTATTTCAAATAAAATTTGCTTTTGGATCTATCCACATTTGTCCACCATGACAATAAATGTGCTGGACTAAAATATCATTAAAAAAATAAGAAAATGTGGGAAGTACTTGAAGTAAACCAGTAGCTACAAAAATAAAAGTCAATGCAACATGTATTAGACATGTTAACAGCAGCAAGGGATTTGATGCAGGGTTGCAATCTGATACATAATCACCAACTGTGCAGACAGTTTCAATTACTTGATTAGTTATTAATTTTAGCCATAACAAACCTTGTCCAAACAATCCTCAGGTTACAGGTGACAGCATTGAGCTTTACAAGGATATAAATGAGGACCTCTACACAAGAAGATGCCAAACTACATTTTTGTAAAGCTTGTTTGGAAGACTGAGAGTTCCACAGTTTTGGCTTTCTGGAGTATTAATATAGAATGGAATGACAATTCACATTTAGGTTGATGTGGTCAATTATGAATTTTTATGTATGACTCTCTCATCAAGATATGCCAAATATGAATGAAAATCCCGAGTCACTGGCACTTGACTTTTTTCCACCCTGAACTTGATTGTGTATAGTGGCTGGAAGAAGCAGAATTATCTTGAATACATGTTGTCATAAGCAGCAAGACAGAATGATTGGTTTGTCTCTATTTGCAAAGTGCTTCTAATTAACATGATGTTTTCTTAAAACCTCTAATTGCCCAAAAATCCTCTTATTGCTTAAGTGCTGAAATTATCAAGGATTCCCATGCACTTATGCCACTTGTCTCATGTCAGTAATGAAAAATATTGTATGGGGAAGAAAGGAAAAAGACCAAGTGAAAGGAGAACAGAGACCATAATGGAGAGAGGAAATCTAAAAATCAATAACAGTTATCCTCACCATCTCTCCAAATGGTATTGATCAGCCACTTCTGGATCAGGGGGAAACATCTGAGGCCTAATTTGTGATTGATGTTCAAATGGAACATCTTCTGGAGAGGAAAAGCAGACCAGTTTCTTGTTCATCACCTTCCAGGTTTTCACGCCCCGACAGAAACGAAGCCCAGGCAGCCTATCCGAGAGGTAGGTACAGACGGTATACGCTCCGCGAGCGGAAGACGTAATTCCCTGGAATGGGATCGACAGCCCCCCCCCCTCCCCCCACCTTAATTTCCCACGATTGCGGGTTGAAGCTAAGCGGGTCGGGACGACGAGCAGATTGTGTACCGACCTCGTAACGCGTTCCAGCCTGCTACCGAAATACATGTCGATTGCATCGTCTCTAGAGTTTCCGCCGATCTTGTTTCCACCCGTGCCCGCGACGTTCCCGGACTTCCGACACCGGCGCTCAGCCGAGGAAGGTTCGCCGAGGCTGACGCACAGTGCCCCGCGGGCGGAAGGCGCGCAAACAAATCGATGTATAGGATTTTGATCCCGCGGGGTTAATACGGGACACGACGGACTAGGTGACCCGTAGCGCCGTAATAATACAATATAATATAATATAATAATAATATTATCTGTCCATCATCGACTAACACGTTGAAAATTTTCCAGTCACAATCAAAGACATTTTTAAAAATATTTTCGGCAAAAAAAGGATTTCCGACATTTATTCTGCATTTTGGACGTTTTTAAATAGGTAGTTCGTCCAAATTGCTTAATTATTCTTATTTCTCAGGGGGAAATTGCATTTTTAGTTGGAAGAGCGTTTCAGTACTTTCTGAACGTCCCTACTTGAATGCTTAACACGCCAAAATTCGACGACTCCTTGGCTGACTTCATTATTAGCTCATTCGTCGGGAATGTTTTTTTTTTCCTATAAACCATGCAATTTACTTTTGATGCGTCTAAAAAGCGGGAAAAGGATCGCGTATCGTTTGTGGCAGATTTTTAACACGCATGACTTGCACGGATATTTGCTTCGGGGCATTAAAAAATTCCTCCAATTTGCTTTCGCAAAGGCTTTCAACTGGGAACGCGGCTGTGGGGAACGATTCGTGCAAGTCACGTTTCCGTGCGAGTCACGTCGGCGTGTTTTGCATATCCATATCGGTTCGGTACTTGACGTCCTGCTTCGGTACTCGAGACCGCGGAGGCATCGAGGCGAGCCCGTCCGTATTTTTCCCTTTCGCTTCCGCACTATTTAAAAAAAAAATAAAATTGCAATTGTTGTACGATTTCAAATAAAAATTGAATTTGAAATCCTAGGATGCAAAGAGTCCAAAACCGGTTTAAACTCTCCCGCTTGCTTAAGTTAAAAATTAACCATCGTTAAGCAAACTTCACATGGGGCTCGGGAAGAAATAGTTCAGCAAATTAAGTTAAGCAAATTAGTCTTTTTAGCACTAGACCGATATTCAGCGTGAAGTGAAGAACCGCGATGAGCTTCCCGGCGAGCATGACGACCGCAGTGGGCGAAACAAAAGACCCGCGAAACCCGCGGGAGACCGACACGAGAAATTATTCGGGAACCGATTTTCATAATGCAGTTACGAGAAAATAAGAAATGAGGAATGAATCATTTAAGGAGAGATGCGCTCCGGGGAGGCACTTCCCCGGAGGAAGGCATCGGAGCCTTCCTCCTCCTCCGCCTTCCTCATTCCATTGGTCTCTTATGTAATCGTCCTTAGAGAGTTATGGGATGTTAATGGCCTTGACTCGCTTTTCTCTCGTGTCTTTGCATATTTTGTGGTGTCCGCGGTCTGGCTTCGTGTGGCGTTAAATATGTGAAGCGCCTTCGATTGAGGAATAATCGTTGATGTAGAGGGAAAAGCCGGATTCCTCTGACGGCAGTGCCGACTTTCTCCCGTGGTTTTTTTTAATTATTTAATTATTATTATTACCTTTATTAAATGACTTTCCAATAAACTCAGTTGACCCGATCCGCTTTCACGCGCGAGAGTTAAGGATTTTCGCTGATTACTCAATCGCATCGCAATTTTGTCGGGCTCAAAAAGCGAAGCCTCTGAGCATCGCTTAGACATTGAGGCCAATTTATCTAGACACTGAGGCCAAATTATCGAGTCATTTACGGAAAGTCGGGATCCTACGAAGTTCATATTTCGAAAAGGCAAAAAATTAAAAATGAGCAATAATAACCTGGTGCCATAATAAGGGATATTTTTGGTCAAGGAATGTAGTTTTATTACTAAAACATTGAATTATTATTATTTATTAAATTATATGACTATCGAATAAGTTAAAATATAAATATGAGAATTACTTTGAAAGCGGTCGTCAAAGCCAAAGTGGCATCAGCGATCAACTCATAGTCACAGTGAAGGCGAATTTAACGCCTAAATTAGGTATTTGAGACAATTTGCATAATATCATTATTACATTATATTATTTTGCATACTATTATTACAAAGAGCAGCTTAAAAACTGCGCCTGAGAAGCCGAATCTGCGCGATCGGAAGCTAGGACAGGCCAAAATGTGATCTTTAATTTAATTATATGATTATCGTACATACGAGGGTCACTCAAAAAGTTTTGCCCCAAATTTTTTTGTATAAAAAAATATTTATTGGAAAAAGCTGAAAATTGGTATGAGTATTCTTGCATATATTGTTAACACACTATTTTTCTACATTATCTACATCCTTATCTATAGCTTTACGCCACCTAGAAACAAGAGCTAGTATTCGATGTCGGTAGAAATTCTCTCCGGTCTCTCGGAGCCGTTTTTTCACTTCAGCAACAACTTCGTTACCATCCTTAAACTTTCGTCCAAGAATGGCACCCTTCAGTGGACCAAAAAGATGAAAGTCCGAAGGAACGAGATCCGGGCTGTATGGTGGATGGGGCAACACAGTCCAGTCCAGTTTTGTGATTGCTTCCCTTGTCTGGTGTGCGATCTTGCGTTGTCGTGCAGGAGAAGGGACATCTTCCACGCATTTTCCTGGTCGGACTCGCTGTAACCGGCTCTTGAGTGTCTTCAAGATAGCGATGTAGGATGTATGGTTTGTCCTTTGTTCGACCAGATACCAGTTCGATCAGAAAAAGGCATGGAACCCTTCTTCCTAAGACCCTTCTTCCCGACAACGCAAGTCCGCAAACCAGTTTACAGACAAAAGAAGCTATCATAAAACTGGGCTCAACTGTATTGCTCCATCCATCATACAGCCCGGATCTATCTCCTTCGGACTTTCATCTTTTTGGTCCACGGAAAGGTGGCATTCGTGGACGAAAGTTTAAGGATGATGACGAAGTTGTTGCTGAAGGGAAAAAACGGCTCCGAGAGACCGGAGAACATTTCTACCGACATGGAATACTAGCTCTTGTTTCTAGGTGGCATAAAGCTATAGATAAGAACGTAGATTATGTAGAAAAATATTGTGTGTTAACAATATATGCAATATACTCATACCAATTTTCAGCTTTTTCCAATAAATATTTTTATTAGAAAAAAAAATTAGGGGCAAACTTTTTGAGTGACCCTCGTATCTATGCGGGGGTGAATTAATTAAACTTCGAAATATCCCCCCTTTTAAGTTCCCTCATTAAAACTTCGTTGATGGCAAAGAGGACTTCAACCCTTTCAGACCTGGCGTCCAGTCCAACGGACATTGCATGTTTATTGTGCCTATGGTAATTTCTTAAGATTTTCGTGACTTTGCGCCCCATATTACACTACAATGAGCGAAATTATGCATGATTCAATTCCATCGGAGGCCTTCTTTCACCCATCAGTTTTGTAATCTTCAGTTATCTAATTACATGTATGATATGGGAAATTTATACAAAATATAAAAATTTAAATTGCAATAGCGAAAGAGCTCAAAATGCAAAAAAAGAATATTATTTCGATAGTGGCCTTAACTCAGATCTGAAAGGTTTCCGCGAAAGAAAAATTTTCGATTCTGTCTCGGATTTCAACGAGGAACTCGTTCTCGGTATTTTTTCTGCGGAATCTGATCCAATCCCGATTATATTCCCCTCTTCGCAGGCGGAAAACCGTGAAGGGTTCAAAGGAATCCGATCGACCGGATAAGATTCTTAATCGTTTCGAAGCAACCGAGGTGCCGCGTGAAATCAAAGGGATTCCGGGAATGGAGCAGCCTGCAGATGAAGCTCTTTCAAGGGGAAATGAAGATGAGTAGCGCAGAACCGACGAATAGGATTAATTTTTTTATTTTAATTTCTTCAACGGAAATGTCTAAGAGACATTACAACGACTAAATGCCTATAATCATCTAGTCCTTTCTCATTATTTATCATTTCTCATACTCAAGTCATTTGTCATTTGGACTTCCTTGTTTTTTTCGACCATCGCATACGCGGACAAGGGCTGAACTAAACTGGTTTACACTAAACATGCTGGCTCATAAAAAATAATATTTTTATGAGCCGATGGAAAGATGGAAGGCAGAGGAAAAATATTTTGGGACACGGCAGTCTTAATAGAAATATGACCCGAAGCCGACCCGAAGATCGACCGAGTCGATCCATCTCCTCTCTACCCCCCCCCCCTCCCCTCCCCAAAAGGGCAAGCCTTGGCATCGACTCGAGTCCTTCGATACCTCACTAGCGTAGCCGATCGAGCTGTCCTTGTGACATGTATTAGAAGCATAATTTGGGACTACAATTGGAGTTGGCCCGTGCTCAAGAAATTATACTGTAAAGTCAATTTCCAAACTAGAAGTGGAATACGGGCATCCCCTGGAATCTAAAGGAAAGGGCGTTTCTCCCTCGCCATCACGGCTGGATCGCAAAAGAAAATATTTTTGTTAGACTTTCGATTTCGCTCTGGGAGGAGCCAGATCGATCCCCCAGCTGTTCTATTCCAGAGACGAAAGGCGGGGGGGGGGGATAAGGATGCCACACGAATTGGGAAGGGAGGGTGGACGTTGTCGGAAGGAAGCCTGCGTTTCTGAACACTCGGGTGTCGTGTAGGAGGCGGGGATGTCTTCTTGCAGGGCAGCCTGTCTGTTTCTTCCGAGGGGGGTAGAGCAATTCAGGCAGCAATTGGTCGATCCGGTATTTTCATAAATTGTGGGTCGGGGGGGGGGGGGGACAGTTCTCCCTGACAGACTCTACATCATGTTCAATGCCTCAACGTACTGGTAACGAGAGAAAGGGCGGAGTACCAATTTACTCAAGTGCTTCTACACGAATGCACGCAGCTTACGTAATAAAATGGGCGAGGTTCGAGAGTGGGTTCTGGAAATCCGTCAAGATGCCATCATAATAAATGACACTTGAGGAAGGACATACGCCACAAGCGACCTGGGTGTCCTGACCAAGGAAAGTTCTCACTTCTGCTAATTAATGGAGTAGTTGCACATTTCGAGATCGACGGAGCGAAAGGATGTCCTCAAGTATTCTCCAACAAGATCTTAATGCATTAATACCGGCAGGACTCCGAAGGACATGCCCTTTCCTGATTTTTTTAAATGCCCGATGCGAATCGGCAAGGACTGTGAGGGGGAAGGAAAGGGAATTTTCGATGCGACTCGGCATTTATTATTTATTTCTTTCGCATCTGGCACTCGACGCTGAAAGTGAAGCGAAATACGGAGACTCGAGCAGCAGGAAAGCGGATTTCCGGCGACTAGTGTCTGGAATAGATTAAAACGACGCAGATCTTAATTTATAGGAATTTATAGGACACATTGGGGAAGATTCTACGGGAGTTTACACCTCTCAGAAGCGAAAAGAGTTTGCGGCCGGTCCGATTTGCGCGCAAAAAAAACCAAGGGCTATTTTTTCCGCTTTCGCATGCCGATCCGGTGACGTTTCTTTAGAAGGAAACTAAGGTCGCCTCGAGGATTCCGCCATTGGAGATAAACGACAGTCTAAAGGGGGGGAATGGTAACCGGTCTCCACGGAGTTTCGGCACGTGGTCTCAAGGACAGTTTCATTAATAACCATTTTCCAGGAAAACATTTAGCGAGGGTGAGCCGAGGAATCGTTCCATTATGGATCCATTATGCGGATCTTCACGATGAGGAACGGAAGCGATCCGGAAAATTACCCGTCATTCCGACGAGCATCCCGGGGCTAAAGACCGTGAAAAGCGCGAAAACCTCGGATTTCCCACGGGGAAAACTCCGAGCAAATCGAGGGGAATTCCTCCTCGACCTACAAAAAAAAAACAGTTCACACAGTCGCGAGTGAGAACAAATATCGATCGAGGGAGAGAAAAAATGAAAACACGCTCACGATGCAAACGCGGCATGCAGCCCGTCGAGGAAACGGCCGAGAACGACCTGGAAACGAGCAGGCCTCGGGGTCGTGCCGCGGAGATTCCCCAGGGTTAATCGTTTCCACTTGTCCTTTGTTTTTCCAAGGAGAATGCGGGTAGGAAGTAACGCGAGAACGAATATTTTCTCCTCTCTTCGACTCCTGCTGACCTCCCTCCTCTCCACGGGGCTCGCGAGGCCCAAGGTCAACCCACTGACCGTCTTCAGGCCTAAGCCCACCTTTCCGGCCCCGAAGAACCTCAACCCTCGACTTAGGAGGCCTATCAGTCCATTAGGGAACAATCTCGAGGCTTTCGAGGCATCTCAGCGAGGACGAGTAACGTCCATCTGGAGTTCCCCTCGCCGTATCGACTCGTGGATGTCATCAGCAGGGATGTCCATGCACGACACGTCCATATTGAAGAGCAGGGTTGCCCAGAGTAAATGTTCACTGAAACTCTTCGCCGTGCATGAATCTTATGTTCTATTGCTCTATGGTCCACATCTCACGACACGGCCGTTTCTAACCACTGTTTGAATCTCACATCATCCCATGTACTAAAAAAGAAAGTATGATACGTTAGAAAACAGGAGACCCAGGCAACGATACGAATGCGAAAGCAGTCACGAATCCGACATGATTCCAGCACAATATTCGGCAGCCGTGGGGGGCAGGACAAGAGCCAGCACGATAAGACGAACATGTAATTTCACTTGTCACAGTGAGTCGCCATAAACGGAAACGACACGTATTTCGCTCTACGAGTCTTTTTTTTTGCCTATCTTCTCTACGTGCGGGGAGAAAAAAATGGAGGATCAGAAGGAATTTAATTTCTTCATGCAACAAGATTCTGTTTTCTCTGGAACACCGGGGAGATAGGAATTTAACATTTCTGGAGCGATTCTGAGTTCCTGAGGGAAAGAAGACAACTCGATTTCTTTCCTTTGGATGCACTCAGAGGGAAATACGAAGAGTTTTTGCATCGGAAAGAAGTTGAAGAAAGGAAATAGGCGCGGAAGCATTTGTATTAAAAAAAAAAAGAAAAAAAAGTTCTATGAGAGTAAATAAGCCGAGCATGCGCAGAAGCGAGCCAAATGTGTGAAAATTTATGCTTCGACGGGCAGCTCAAGGATGAATTAGTGTGAAGACAATTTTTCAAATATTTATCTAATTTCTTTCGACCCCCCTCTTCTCGACGGGACTCTAAGCATAAGCCTTGGCCTAACCCACGAACTGTCTTTAGGTCAGGCATAGGCCTAACTTTTTCTCCATCACGAGAATCGACGAGTTCCGCGAACCGTTTTGGTGGGGAAGTGTAACGTTTAGGCTTATCTGGGGTTTCTCTCACCATCTCGACGCGGTCTGTGGACGGAATCCCTCCGAAACTGAAATGCTGCTGGACGCCATCTTCAGCAGGGTTGTCCATGCAGGGTTGTCCAGGCAGGGTTGTCCATGCAGGGTTGTCCATGCAGGGTTGTCCATGCAGGGTTGTCCTTGAGTTACTTCCACTTTCGTCCCAGTGGACCGCATTCCGATTGACAAGAATCACAAGATGTGATTTAGTGTTTGACGTACACGCGGTTGGGGCGAAAGTGCACAGGGGAGGCCTTCCGCGCCCATTTTCGTGACTGATACCCATATCTGCAAGGCAAGGTCAACTTCCAGTTTCACCATCACTCCGTGTGTAAGACAGATAGGATAGGCTTGCTGATATATGTCCGAAAGAGCCACTTAAACATGTTTGAACACGTGGCCTCGACTTTGAAGGGAGTATCGCACGTGGAATCGCGGCTGGTCATGCTGGAGACTGGGCGTACCAGAATAAGGAAGAAAGATGAATAAAGGGACTGGGAGGCTCGGACTCGAATCAGAATCAAATTGTCTATTTCGGACAGACGAAATTGATCTTTAAAAAAATTAATTGCCCTGTATTATGTGGTGTCATTTGATTAGACCATCTGTTCCTTCGGAAGCGGTTCGTTCAAATGCAATTTGTTTTTAGCTGTATGACCTAATTTGTGCATTTTATACCGTCATCAATTGACTGCTTCATGAGATTCTTCCATATGAACAATGACTTCTGAATCCATAAGTGGCTATAGTTTCTATCCACTCCAAGTCACTTTCAGTATCCATCTTTCGTAGGATTGGAAAGTGAAACTGGGAGTTATCCTTACCTCTCCTTTTACAGGGTTGAGGCAGACGTGGTCATCAGCCCCGATATCAACGTTTGGAAAGTCGCCCCTGTGCACTCACGCCCCCGTTTATCGACATGAGATCAAATGGAAAATTTAGCGAGTGTCTATCTACTAGGTCTCGGGGGGGGGGGGGGGGGGGGGGGGACACCTGTCNGGGGGGGGGGGGGGGGGGGGGGGGGGGGGGGGGGGGCGGGGGGGGGGGGGGGGGGGGGGGGGGGGGGGGAAGACACCTGTCCTTGCAGGGTTGTCCGTGCAGGGTTGTCTGTGCATAATAAAAAAAGGCCATATTTCTCCATGTCAATAAGAAAAATACCCAATTTCGTCCTCTCAACACTTCCGAAATTCACTTTTCTGATTTTCTGGGATTTCAATTCCGCGAAATTTTCCGTTCGTCGCGAGAACTCCAAACGGCGGGTCTCTTAATGCGCATTTGATGATGCTCGCGTGCTCCGAGACCGCGATCGTGCATGCAATATGCGTGATAAATGACATAAGCAACGTGCGCCATGACGCAGTATCTACCGTGTTTGCCCCCTCCACCAAATCGACACACAGCGAAGCCTCGCGAAAAATGCCTCCCCTCCAAAACCGGGCACGCCGAAACTCCCCGACCTCCCCGACCTCGTTCCCGCCGCTTTGGGGTCAGTCTGCCCTTTCGCGTGTCTGACGCCGGTCGCATTCGCTCGCGGTCGGACCGATGAATAATTAACGGGGGAAGACGCAAGATAGGCAAATAAGATACGAGATCGATTTCTGCGTGGACGTTAAAACGCAGGAAGCTCGTTATCGTTTCTAGGATATATTTAGATGTGGTATGTGCATATATATATATCTAGTCTAGTCGCTGGGATGGTTTGGGTGGAAACTTTCTGCGGGTGCATCTCGACGAGGAAAGGGGTCGTGGTCATCGGGTCGCTGTGTCTGGTGGGTCCGACCGAATCCCGCGTCGTCGAGGGTCAAAGGTCAAATAAAATAATTATTTTAATTATGATTTTTTTTTTGTAGGTCGGGTCGGTCGTCGCGGTGGCGATACTCTCGCTGCGGCTCGACGATCTGCAGCAGGCCCACCATAATGACCCGAATTTTGCCGATTCCGAGGAGTTTCAGTGAGTTTTGCATCCGAGTTCGGCGATGAGGCAGAATTTTTTTTTGCAATTTTTGCAATTTTGCAGGATCCAAAATGGCATCGCCACTGGATGCCTGGCCGTCATGCTCATGTACTGCGCCGCCTGCTGCGGCCTGCTCTTCGCCGCTCAAAATGTGAGTCACGTCACGGAATTGCCAATTGGCTCCTGAATTGGCTTATCAATTGGGCTTCTTCAAGGCTATCCCCTTTCTTGAACCCCTTCCAGTGTCATAATCCAGCTTTCTTGAAGGAACGAAATGCAGACCATGCCCTCTGGGGCGTGTTCCACAGAAGATTTACAAGCTACAAGCCACGATTTGCAGTTTACACGTGTTAACAAGGGTCAGTTGGAAAAGTTAAACAAGAAGACGCGACACTTACAAGTATTCGTAACTTGTAAATCTGTGGAATCTGTGGCCCAAGAAACAATTTTGGGGTCCCTCCAAGAGTCTAGAGAAAGGAAATTTATTTATTTTATTTTCTGAAAGTGTGCTTTTGTTTATTTCCTCTCCCGAATGAAAATCAATCGATGGAATCGGGTTCGAAGAAGGAAATCAGAGATTTACGAGGATGGAGCGGGACAGATTTCTCGGTGGAAACTAAAATTTCTTGTTCTGAATTCCCCGCTTTTCGCGGGACAGCTATCTTCATCGCCACGGATGCCGGATATCGCGACAGAGTTTCTCGAAATCGGTGAACGAAGCCGAATCCACCGCAACAACAATTTCCGACCGCGGATCACGAGGCTCACGATTCGAAACAAAGGCCACCAGCGACCGATCGAAACGAACAACCCTGTCCACGAACAACCCTGTCCACGAACAACCCTGTCCACGAGCAACCCTGCCTACGAGCAACCCTCCCAATGGACATCCCTGCCGACCGGGTCCAACGCTCGCTGCAGCTTTGGAGGCCGGGGCAGTCCGTCCACGGACGGCGAAGTCGAAGATGGTTCCAGAAACTCCGAGCCTAGCGTTAAGCGTCCTTGCGGGATGGTTCGAGAAACTTGAGATCGCTAATAGGTATAATTGCCAAGATGCAAGTGTTGAAATTCTTCTGACCGAGGACGAGTTAGGCCTAGACACGACACGAAGACGTTACGTGGGCTAAACCTATGAAGCTATGAACCGTGGGCTATGAAGATACTAAGGCGTATTCTGATTTCCTTTAGTAGCCGTCGCTATGGTGATTCTGCATCGCTCATACTGGATGTAGAAACTTCTCGTCGCGCTGTCCCGATGGGGTACACTCTTAGAAAATTCCGAGCGTATGGGGAGTAAAAAGTGAGCACACCGTGAGCTTTTCGAATTTACTCTCTTATTACTCACCAAATGCTCCCTCACCGCTCGTATTGAAGTGAACACCTTGAAGTTCTTCGCCAGGCCACTAGATGGAGGCAAGGGTCTCGCTTTTCGCACGGTACACAAAAGTTCCCTTCACTCTTTCCCTGGAATAGTCCCTTGCAGGATTGTTTAGTACCTTGCCATATGTCTCGCCTAGTCTCATTATAGGNAGCTTCAGCCCCCCCAAGTTTGGTTCAAGCCCCCCAACTCTGGTCGAAATGCGTCCGCCCCACCCCGACGAGGCGAAGTTAGCCCCCCAACGTTCCGCTTAGCCCCTCCAACTTTCTGCTTAGCCCCCCCCCCATTGACGACAACCTGGCTACGCTACTGTTGTCGAGTGTGCCTTTCGCGTTCTGACAGGACTCATTGTGCGAGGGGAAAAATATTCTCGATGCTGTCGGGCGTTACTTAAATTACCCATTTGTCTTTCTATCGCCTTTTTTTTTTCTTTCGGTGTTTGTCCAAGGACTCACCCTGACCTCATCGCGATCTTCTTCCTGTGTTTGTTTTTAGCAGAAAAAAAGCACCGCGCGGGATGGGTCTGATTTCTCCGTCTGCTTCGAGTAGATTCCATTCGAATCTCGAAGGTGAAGGTCCAGTCGACATCCGACTGGACCGAGCCGACGTCCGACTCAACCGAGCCGAAACTGGAATTTTGAAATCGGTCGTGGTTCTCCAACGTTCGATGGAATCCTTAATGGTCGCGTTCGCACCTCTCACCACCGAGGCAGCCGACTGTAACAAATGAGGAACCCAGACCTTGAAAAATGGAGATTCTCAAGTGTGCCCCCTCCCGCCTTCGTAACATTTTTTGCCCCCTCCCCCTGCTTTGATAATATTTGCCCGAGGCAGAGTGGCGACTACACAGGTGACGATTGAAAACACGTCTGTATTTCCATCGTCATCTCTCATTTTGGTCGACGTGGCCTCGAATTATTACAGGGACTAAAAATGGAACTATCAACTTTACCAGGACGTCAACCGAACCTCAATCGAACCCCAATCGAAACTCAATCGAACCTTAATTGAAGAATGAATTGAAATCAACGAGGGCTGTAGTCGACGGTAAACCGTGTAGAGAGAAACGAAAATTTCCCATGTCATGGCATGCGTTCTATTTCTATTCCCCTTTTTCTTGTCGTATAACAAAAGCAGATTTTTCAAATGCTCCATCGGAAGTCTTGGATGAATTATATGTCGAAGCGTCCGAGGAATGAGAGGGAGAATTTCTCCAACCCCCCCAGGACCAGGAAAAACAAAAAAACAGCCGGAAGGGAAGGTCGGAACCCCGACCCCACCCTCCCCGCCCTCCTTCATGCATTTCCATGTGTTTTTGGTGATGACTCGGAAATTCGACTGCAGAAACCGGCAAGGACTCATCCTTGCCATCGCATTCAATGCCGATTATTCATGCGTTAAGGTTTATCCGATTCTGCGCACGTGCTGCGGGCTCCCTAGGATCAGAATTCGTTTGAAGCCGGGTAATCGGATTCTTGCACACTCGAGTGTTTTTGCACGATTTCGCAGTTTATTTTCCATTTGTACATTTTGCGCTGCGGTTTTCCTCATGCATCCCTTCCCCCCAAAATTGCATTCTTTCATGCTTGAGTGAACCAGGGAAAAACTAATGCTGACTCAAAGCTATGAGTCGTTTCTTTTCGGATTCCTATCACGAGACTTTAACTTTGTTGGCCCCTTTTTCTTGACTGAACCCTGTAAGAAATTTTGAAGAGAAACGCGGGCATTTTAAGTCAGTTAAAATTCCATTCAGCTCAAAAAAATTTTAATCGCGGTTAAACAAATCGATCAATCTAAACAACTTGACTCTTGTACTCTTGAGTACTTTTGGGAGTTTCAAACGCTGAGTTCCCCTCGATGAACGTCATCACATCCATTTGAGGCCCAATGGACATCCCTCGCAGGATCTTCATAATTCCGGGGATGCATTCGGCATGAATCCAAAGGATGCATTCGGCAGGAATCCAAAGGATGCATTCGGCATGAATCCAAAGGATGCATTCGGCATGAATCCAAAGGATGCATTCGGCATGAATCCATGTGTCCCTGAGGTGTCCCACATGCACAGATTGGGAAAATACATTGAATTATCATTGATTCGTCGGTGATCCCTCGCAGCGTATTCGCGGCACATCCCGTGGCATCGATTCGGCATCCATGATGCCATTCGGCATCGATTCTCCATAGATAATTATCATTCCTCGATCGCCTCCCTGTAGTCTCTCTCGGATCACGCACCACGTAACAATTTTTACATCGTGTTGAATCGGGCGTAATATTCAAAATACGACTCGTTCTTTCAGACGAGAATTGTCGCCCTCTTGCATGCAGAAAAGCCAGCACAGTGAATTACAGGGTGGCTCAAAAAAAAAGGTAACCGAAACATCTGAAAGGAAACCACTCGGTTTATTAAAGATTATAAGTCGTTCCATGTTTTATATTAATATTTACAGAACCGTACGTTTCATACGTGAGACCATCGTCTTTAATCGTTCCAGGACTTTAAACCGACGGATTCACCGACAGATTGCATTTTGGCCATGCCTTCCGTTTTGCTGCAAGCTCGGCTCCTTCCTATGGAGAATGTCATTGACAATGCGATTTCAGAGGTTCGGCTCATATTCCCAGGTTTTCGTTCATCGGAACTGAACGAGTTCGGTATGGACAACTCCACCAATGTCCCAGACCTTCAGAATGGACTGAAACGCTTTTGCAAGAGAATGTTTAAGGTGGAAACGGCCACATTGATTGATCCACCGTTTCCACCATCATCTTGACTTCTGAAATTATGTTCGCTGGGTCAAATCCTTTCTTTCTCTGTTCACTGGGACATATGCATTCTGAATTAGCTGTAACAATACATACGATATTACATTTCGGTTACCTTTATTCTGGGCCACCCTGTATAATCGGTCTCTTTCTTCAGAAACGGTCGGACCTTTCGTTCAGCGCATGCTGCGAATTGCCTCGTAGAACGGTTTTTCAAGAGTCTCTATGAAAAGGGCTATCTCTTCGACAAGTTATTTGAGGAATTCCATTATCTCCC
>CAJPEV010003729.1:0-14577 GCA_905338385.1 Darwinula stevensoni | reverse complement strand
CCAGTTGCCCCACCGATCTCGCACCATAAGTGTTCGATTGCTCCACAGTTAGCCGAAGTGAGATCTTCTCTGACGCGAACGCCCAGTTCGGTTTTAGCGTACAACACGACTCCTCCCCCCTTTCTGCCGAGCCTATCCTTCCGCAAGATGTCGTATCCTTCGATCTCGAATTCCTTATCCGAAATGTGAGAACCTCCCCAAGTCTCGGTGATTCCGATGACATCGAAACCGTTGTCCAGTGCCCGCCCCCTGAGCTCGTCTATTTTATTACGTAAGCTGCGTGCATTCGCGTAGAAACACTTTACTCTTCCCTGCCTTTCCTACACACCAGTACGCGGCGGTCTAAAGCTGCTCGTAGTGGCTGTCCCTTGCTTGTGATCCCTTGCCCCCCCATCTACAATCCTAAAAAAGGTTCATTTTCCTTCATGATAGCCAATACTACTGCTACCGCTCCCTCTTTCGAAAAATGTTCTCCATCCCTAGCCATCGGACTTCTACAGCGACTCAAAGCCTCTCTAGTGTCCAGAAACACTGCCCCTTCCGTGATACATAACTCCTTCAACCTGACTGCTGACGCATTGAGCTCAGGAAAAATGTCAAATTTCCAAAATATTGGAATTTTTGGGGGAGATATTTCTTGGGGACGCTATGTTTTTGAAGGATTTTTCATATCTTAGCGAATCGGGCAGAAATAGAAAAGTTGCAGCTGGAGCACGCATAACGGACGCGATGTTGATTTAAGAAAAATTTCAACTTTTGCTGTGCGTCTCCTCAGAGCACAGCTTTTGGGTGGATAGCTTTTCCAAATATATTTTTTTACCGCCAGTAAAAAGGGGAAACGTATAAGACTGAAACTGGATAGTATGGAGTTCCCTGTGTCTACATTTCAGAAGAAAAAAATTCGTTATAACCCATTAGGCCACTTTTTTAATTCTAATTTTCCTGAATTATATTTTGATCCAAAGAAATAGAGACAGAAAATTTAAAATTCCCTCAAAAGTATCTATTTGATGACTGAATACAGGAAAAATCCTACTTTTGAAATATGCCCCACTAGCGTAGATTATAGGAGGGAAGTATTGCAACATGTATCCTTCACCCTTACAAAGAGGGACAAATGAAAATATTTCAAGTTAGGCGCACCAGAAATAATAGAAGGAATGATGATGAAGACTTTCGTCCCCATATGTCACGTATTTCAATGGGGATGTACTTTAAATTCGTGTTTGCCCTTCAGCAAAAAAAAAATGAATTAATAACTAACCAAGGTAATGGAGCGCCAAAGTCGCGACCATAGCGAGCTTGTTTGCCTGAAGGGAAAACAAACTCGCTAGGACAGTATCTATTTCACTTGTATTTAGATCGTGATTGTTTCCAGGTAGTCCGCATTTCCTTTCTCTCAAAACCGTTGAAAGTATGTGTTCTGATGAGATACTCTTGCAAAATAATTTCATCGTAACCTATCCAAACCTAACCTAACCTGACCTAATCCAACTTTTTTCAAAACCATCAGATTGGAGTAAAGTAGTATTGTATTACTCTGCAAAGGACACGATTTCAAATAATATATGAATAATTTAAATCGGTTTAAGGACCAAAAATTAACATCATATTGGGTATCCTCCTTTCAGAAACAATTAGATTTTCCCAAGTTCCGCAACACCCCCGTCATTAAAATGGTCAAAACAAGCAGGAGTATGTAAGTTATCGATGCTACGTTGCCATAGCACATGTAACGTGGTGCAAATCGCAGCGGATATGCAAGTTACAGGTCTTTAAAACGGCGCATAAAGAGGGGGTAGTGCAGTTCACGCCTGAATGGCATTTTCAATGTGTTCCTTACGTTTTGGTAACCAATGTAGAAAGGTGAAGCTACCTGCATAACTAACATAATGTTGAGTTCGGAAAAATTCAGGTTTCGTGGTACATCCCTTCAGGGCATAGCTTTTGGGTGGGTAGATTTATGTATGGTGACTGAACGACTGACTGCCTATCATTCACTAATTCTATGTTCTAAGTATTATGGAAAGATGATACGTGGTACGCGGGTTTCTATTAGGAAGCTGAGGCTAGAAAAACGCAAACTTTAGAGTTATATACCCTGGGGGCATGTAACTCATTGTGGAGTGAGATGTTTTCAAAGAAATATATTTTTCTTCAGTTAAACGGAGAGAAATCAAAAGTTGAAACTTGCAATGAAAATGATTACTGACTCACAGAATTGAGGGAAAGTTTCAAGTTTACAATGCGTACCCAGGGGGGCATATTTTTTGGGGGGTGACGTTCCAATTAATTCATTTTTCCATGGCGACACATGCAGAAACGAAGAGGTGGAACTTGATACACATTACTGACATGATGTTCATCTCAGAAAAGTCAAAATTTCTGGTACATCTCCTCGGGGCACACCATCTGGGGGGGTTGACTTTGCAAAGTTCGCTTTTTTGCATAGCTTCGCAAAGGGGGGTTTTCATTGCCCCAGGAAAAAGTGTAAATGCATAAGACTTAAACTTGGTGGGCACGGAGTTCTCTGAGTATCTACTCATGTAAATATATAATTTTTTAGGTAAATCTCTTAAAGGCACATATTTTATGAGAGCCGCATTTTCCAGGATCTTTTTCAATCCAATGAGAGTGCAATAGAAAGTTGGAACTTGGCTCAGAAGTACCTGTTCAATTACTGAGTGCAGGAAAATCCTACTTTTGAAGTATATCTCGTCAAGACAAATTATGGGAGGGAAGTATTTCAAGATTTATATTCCACCAAGACAAAATTGGACACAGGAAGATATCTGAAGTTAGGCACACAAGAAATCATGGAAGTAATGAATCCGATAAAAATAATAATAAAATCCTGGTGACGTCCCCCCATGGCAGAAATTTCGACAGGGACCTACATTACGTTTTTCCCACTTCGAATATGAAAGAAAGAATTAGTCACGATTATGGAAAATGGAGCACCGAAGGTGCGACTATAGCGAGTTTGCTATGCAAACAAACTCGCTAGTATCAATGTTATATACTACTTTTACCTTAAGGGCAGAAAAGACTTACTCAGTGACATCCTGTTGCTGTTGTCCTTCTGTACCTGTAAGAAAAGAGTTTCCTTATGCAACATAATAAAAAGGGAACTGTTTGGGAAAGGCCTTCCCAAAATAAGTTATTCTTAGGAGTACTATAAGCATAAAATGCAGCAGAAATTTTAAGTTGGATTCTTTTTAATTGCATCAGGCACTTATCAGGAAAATTATGATTGAAGCAATAATCAAGTTTTGAATGAAGCATGAAAGCCACAGACTGTCCGCCTTCCAGGCATTGCATCGGTTTTTTAACCATGGACTCCCGCAATATCCTGGCATTCAGGGGAAAAGAAACTGAAACTTGGTAATAAGGAGACTCAATCAATAATAGGAAGCAAACGAATTTGCGATTACATGAGCTTGATATTGAAAGTGTTGTTTTCTAATGAAATTGTCGTCATGCTTCAATCTGAACGCCACTCAATGGAAACACCACATCCCCTGCATCATAATGTTATATACTTGGGAATGATGTTCGTTGATGAGTACAAAAAAGGGTTGAATGATAGACATTGTCTGAATGAAAGAGGTTCATTGGCTCCAGGACGGAAGTTACAAGATGAATACATGATTTTCGATTACACTCCAGTTCAACCTGCAAGGAAAGGAGCCAAGAATTTGTTATCTACCTCTGTGGTATAAAACTAATCAAGACGGTTTCACTTTCATCCAAGAAGCACTAGAAGAGGCATACGATACGAAAATTTAAGAAATCAATTCATTTACCTTGCAAGAAGTCCACAACGTCCTGCCTTTGCATGTCAATGAGTGCCTCATAGAAGACATCAACAGCTGTTTGTGGGTTCTTAGAATAGAGGATGAAGAAGAATTCATCATTCCGCTCTGTAAGATCATTTATTTTTAGGATTTGCTTCTCCTCACGGAGTGTAAACACGCCTCTGCAACTCAACTGTCGTACCAACGCGTCCCAGTCCACATTGTATTTGTTAGTTAGATTCAAGCGATTCGCTCGGATTCTGTCCCATGATTGTGGTTCTTCGCTCATCTGCTGAGAAAAATTCAATTTATTCCGATGCTCAATATCACCAGGGTGATTCCATCGGGAATCTTCCACCTTTTCCAAGTTATGTTCTACCAATATGCAATGAAGGTCACACGCGCAATTTGTCTCTAGATGAAAAAGCCTACGTTGAATGAACATGGACGCTGTGACTAACATGACTAACGTAACTCCGCTCACCTTACTCTATGCATTGTTTTTCCATTACAATGTTTGGTCTTAAGTGGAGATTGCTCCATTGATGTTTAAAGACCTGGAAATATCAATCCATTAACGCGCCATCAGGATAAATTATTCTAGTACCCAATCAGATTTATTACTGTTTACTTACCAGGAACGTGTTGCAAACAGCATTCTTTTTTTTAAATTTCACTCGTACCGTTGTTACTTGTTTCCCTGTGCCTTGCAAAAAAGGCTCTATCCTTCCGCTTTCGATACGCAATGCCTTTCTGCCTTCCTCAGCAGCAATTCGATCTCTATTAGCGTCCGAAAGAAAATTTTCTAGGTAATTTAGGGCTCGCAAGCGTAAATTGATTTGTGATGGCATCATATCTGCTTTTTGCTAAACATGTCATCGCGTGAAAATTATTAGCGTCTACTCACCAACCTTTGAGTGCTGTGCACTTGGCAGGAAAATGCTAATTAGGTTTCTGTATGCCACATAATGTTCAGCTTTTCAGAGGTAACAATTGAATGATTCCTTTGTGTATGCATTACTGTCTCGAGAAAAACAGAGAAATCCCAAGGATCACGCAGCATCCAAGGGACAAGGTGATGAAAATGCTCCAAGAGGGTGTAACGCAACAGATATTACGCCCTCTTTGACCCTCTTGGAACAAACTGTCAGAACACTAGACCTTGAGGGATGCAGCGATTCTCAAAGTCAGGTGTTTTGCCAGCTATGATTAAGTGATGATTAAATACGAGCACATCTGAATCGTCGCGGGAATTCCTACACAGCAAAGCAGAAACGTACAGTCAGGTACACATTTTGTACGTTATGAGGTACAAACGTATGTCGTAAAATACGTTCGTTGAAAAGATACAGTAGGTACACATGTGTACCTTTCTTATCTCTATTCACATCGGGCTTCAAAAACCGGTTCATGAACCTCAATTGTCGGCTTCGATGGGAGCTTTAATGGCCCGTCATCCTGCACCACGTCTACGACAGGCAGAGACCTGTCACTGATAACACGCTGACAGCGTCGCCATTTCGCATAGGGCGTGCCGACTGTCTCATGAACACACCTGTTATCATGGGGACAGTAAGTAACTAGACCACCCTGTTTAAGACGGACAATCTTTCAAGTTTCTTGAAAGTTGGCCGCCCATTTCTTAGAGAGAAAAAACTCATACACACTTCTCTGTTCGCGTACAAAACCCCAGCATTTAAAATTTTCCAGAATCATTGATTGCCATTGAAACATGATATTTATACTTTTACTAAATACTCCTTTACAAGTATTACGATAAGATAAATACAGGGAATGGAAGAAAACTCTTCTAAGGTCTGGTGAGTCCCGACTCGAGTTCGAAAATTTGAGGGAACATAAACGCCATCTTATGCCTACTTTGAGTACTGCACTGAGAACCCGGACATCTGCGTCAGCAACGTACACATGTGTACGTCTGGACCACACGTGCAGACCCGAGGGACACAATATGTGCCTCTCACATTTGTACCTCTCCTTGTACGTTTCTACTTTGCTGTGTAGTGCGTTACACTTCCTTTGGAGGAGTCATTTCAATTGCAGGTCGATCTGGAAATGCGTTTTTGTGTAAGCCTTTGTACACCTCTAATGTTTTCAGAGACGGTATGACATGTCTAGTGATATCAACTTGTATTTTACCAATGTAAATCTGAGCTTAATACTGTATATGCCATGGAGAAAACCTATATAAGTATAGTTCTGACGTGGCATGGGCACAGCACTCAAAAGTTGACGAGTACACGTCAATAACTTCTAGGCAGTAATTTACTTGTTCAGCAAAAAACTGATACAATACCTTCACAACTGCAATCCAGACGAGCCCTACATATATGTGACATTATATTTGGATGCTAATAAAGATTCATCTTTTCTTGGCTCTACTTTCCCTTTCCCTTCAGATGCTTTCTTTGTCATTACATTTTCTTTGCCATTGACGTACTTGGATAGATCGGAGATACTTTGTAGGTTAATCAGCCTATAAGCATTTGCCTTTCCAGATCATAGGTTATGGGGAATGGATTAAGATTTACATGCCGAATGTTGCCATATTCAAACAGCATCGGATCTTCCTTTTGATAGGCCTCTCACCACACCTAACTTATTTATGGCTCACCAGCATCTGCTGATTTAGAATTTGAGTCAGAGCTAGCCGGTGAAATAATTGACGTCATTTAAAAAAAAAAAAAAAATACCTATAAAATTATCCACATCAGAGCTGCATTGGCTGGGGCGTCCAATGTCATTCCAGCCGTTCCGCACGATCTCAATGCTATTAATATGGAATGCTCGGTTCAGCACTGCCTGGCTTTTTATTTCGAAGCTGAGAAAGGCAAACTCTGCAAGGTTGTTGTCATGATCATGTTACGGTGTTCCATTCGAACCCATTGGAGTTTCCGCCAAAGTAGAAAACTCTGTGGATGGGGGAAGATGAAAAAGCTCGCAATTTTCAGGAGTTTATCAGGCAGAATAACAGCGAAAACACGTTTGCTTCCCTTTGGTGAAACGTTTGTTGACATTGCCGGTAACGGGCCTTATTGCTTCGAAACATCCAACGAAGTCTTTCTTTTTTACTACAACCGGTCTATAACCATTTGATATTGTCATTCCTCCGCTAAATCAAAATCAGCAGCTAGAGTATGCTGAACTCAACGTTTACGATGCGGATGAGTTGGTTCAAATGCGGCGGCGCATGAAAATTCGGAACGGGAAGGGGGTCGTTGCTTATTATCGAGCGCCGATGGCGCCCGCTGAAGCGCTGGCAACGATGGACGGTCGTTGTGAAACTCGATGGACGATGACCGCTTAGGTGGAAAGTAGTTGTGTTGCCAGTCGTCCGCAAAGCATCTCGCTGTTAAATCATCGAGACTTGCGTCAAAATGAGCCCGTTGTGGCCATCGTTTGGAACGATTCGTCTCACAGAAAACATACACACTACTGCAAGCGAGAGTCGATTTACTCTATGTTTGCATGATGTGGGCAGTGAAGCATTTCCACGAGCACAGGGCGATCCATCGGAGCTCTCGTGCGTTTACCAGGCGATTGTATCTCCGATAACATGGCGAACGAGCTGTTTCGACAACGACATAGGGTCTGCGATGACGAAGTGAGAAGCAAACGCGTTCTTTCTGTGTCCCAAGAATGAACACTCCTGTATGGTCAACGAGGACGTGTCGTCCCGATTGGAAGATGAATTGTGGACACATCACAGTATCGATATTGTGAAGAACGATCATGGTGGTGATCACGTCCATCGGCAGGCCACCTTTCTGTTTCAATTCTTCAGCAATCTCAATACTCTGAGTTCTTTCGCACGGTCTAAACCTAAAAATTGGAGCTATCCTGATGCGTGTATGGTGTCTTATGATTAGGAACGACCTTTGCAACGACATGCCTATGATCGTGAGAGACCAGAACACAAATGTCTTAATACTGGGGGGTTCAAATGGAAAGGGGACAATGTCTGTTACTCGTAGTCTATGGGTAGCCGAGGGTAGGGGACTAAAAGTCCACATTTCATTCCAACAGCCATAGTAGTCGAGGTGATCACCGGTGCGCTTCGTGGCTGCGTTCAATTGCTGCCTAAGGATTCATTGGACTCGTCAACCCAAGTCAGCATAACGTTCCATCTTTCAACGTTAAATCACTATCGAGCTTACCTACGGTACGACTATGAACGAGTCTCAGAGACAGACATTTGATCAAGTTGAATTACTACTTACGGAGCCAGTAACCATGGATGGCATATGTACATTGGCTGATCGTGAATTCTCTCCGAGTATTCGCTGAAGATTCATGTTATTGATGGACCGAAGCAGGGCAAATCTGATGCTGGCACCGTTACCGACGATGTGATCTTTGAAGAAGCACTTCTTTGTTCATAAAATCCGTTTATTCGGATTACTTTTGTTTATTACGATGTAGGGTGACATGCACGAGATCCGTTTAACTTTAAACTGATTCGTTTTCGTAAAAGACGTCTATGGGAATAAGTTTATCTCTGTTAAACTGATCCCCATAGGGGACCATTGTGAGATCAGATTAATTTAGCTTCTACGGATTCGGTGCATGTCATTCTTGATCTCCTGGCATTTTTATTTATTTTAATCTTGTTTAAATAATTTTGGTTCTAATTTGCGCATGTTGGTAGATTTAGCACGATGTGCCTCAGCATATATTTGAAGCACATATGTTCCATCGTGAACTGTAGATACAATTTTGGCAGCGGGAACCTGGCCATGACTATTCTTAGTTTATGAACAATGACAAAGAAGTTTGTGTACGGGTTGGAGAGCGCTATTGCGGTCACAGGCCGCTAGTTGTATTGAATACCTATGCAATTAGGCTTCATCTACTACACTATGTGCATATTTTTTTTTTTATCCGCATTTATGACCTAGCCCAAGCCATAGCCCCAGCCTTAGACCCATAAGCGGATTCACTAGCGAATACGTGTACATACATGTAACGAGAGGGATAGGAGAAGAATAATAAAAATTTTCGGAGTGAAGTTAAACCTGTATGCTTTGGAGGATGGAAATGCTTTGAAGATGGAGTATTCACGTCATTTCTGAAAGGAAAAAGAGAACCATGTGTTTTCATGTGTTATCGCCCTCACTTTGTCCCATTTTATCCTCATTGTTCTGATAACAAAATTCCACTCCAAACAATGGAAAGTCGTTATCTGAAGTCCTGCGCAGGCAGTGACCATCTGAGGTACTTCAAATGGCTCTACAATAGACTGTGGAGGATTTTCCTTGTTCTCGTGTTCATCATTATCTTCTATCTAATAATAGCGGATGTCTTCCGTCTGTCCGCCGGAGACCTGCACGGGTCGACTTTTCCGAACCCTGCCCGATTCGAGTCGTGATCCTGCCCGATTCGAATCGCGGTCCTACCCGACCCGAAACTCGATCGCCATACCGAGTTTTGCGGACCCCACCCGCGGGTCGTGTTGGACCGTTCGAGCCGGCCCGCAGCCCGCTCAGGCCTCTAGGCTTTAGAACTCGGGGTCTCTGGGTTCGTTCTTTTTGCTACCAGCTCTGCGAGCTCTGCTGATGCCAAGAGCATCCGATGACGTCATTTTAAGGCTTAGTTGCTCAATGTTCGCATAGTTCGCTATGTTCCTCTCGCAGCTGCTTACCCAATAGCGACGCCATTCGATGAAGTGGTCGTCCATAGCCAACGCGTCTTTTTTGCCAGCAGCTGCTAGCGGCTGGAGAAAAGACGCACCACTTGTCATCACGTTCGTGCTGGGCTGCTCAGTGCTCTCATAGTTCGCGACCTTCCGCTGTCAGCTGCTTGCATGAGAGTGACGTCATTTAATGACGTGAGCACGCCTAGAGCTTACGGAATGAGATGTCCTTTTTGCCAACAACTGTAAGTGGCTGGAGAAAAAGATCGCTTTGATGGTGCATTCGCCTGCACCTAACGGGAATCTTGAGGCATACCGAGCTGCCAGCCCGATCTGCGGGTGGGTCCGTACAATAGTGTGCCTGAACGACGCTTCTCAATCGAATGCTACGAGGCGACACTCCCTGAAAATTTGCATACATGCAATTGCCGGTTCCCTGATGACGCAACGCATCCACTAATATTGATCAAAAGCCTGGCAGATTGGAATTCGAACGTTATCCCTATAATCCTCTGAAACAGAACTCACTTAAAATTGCTATAAAGGGAAGTTGGGAGTCTCTGAGGATGGGAAGGATCTCCTCTCCTTCATCTGATAGACACGAGTTCCTAATTTGTAGTGTCTCAGTTGAATATTATAGAACCGAACGTGTTGAAATTTGACATATTGTGAAAATGTGGGGGTTTGGGGAACGGGGAGGAGGGGGAGGGGGGAATCTACCTACGTATTTCATTTAAATGCTTTGGGACATAAGTCGCTTAACTTCTAATACGAAGACGTGAACGTTTCACGGGTAACGGTTAATCACGGATAAAGAGCGGAAATGGGATACGTATAGGCGCACCGGAGATAGAACGGACTATGAGGTTATAGGACCATCACGCGAACGCTGTAGCAGGAAAGCAGATCTGCGAGACGGGAGGTCGAAGAAGGGCTGGCAAGTGATGTTAGGTAGAATCCCAAGGCTTTTTATCAATATGCTATTGGTAGGTGCCAACAGACGATCGGGCCTCTAATGAACGACAAGAGGGTGCCAATTGCAAGTAATAAGGATATGGTCGTTATAATTAGCAAGTTCTTCGCTTTCGTTTTCACTGACGAATCTGACGAAGCTCCGACTTTGGAGGAGGTGACCTCGACGCGCATCGAGGATATTTCCCTCACCGAGGAAGCGATCGTGAGTATGATAGGGAAAATAAAGGTGGGCTAGGCGACTGGCCCCGATGGGATTCCTGCGAGAGTCCTCAAGGAATTTGCGAGAGAAATATCGGTTCTGCTAAGAATTATATTTGAAAGCATCTTTTCGCCCGGTGAAGTACCTAAGGACTGGAGACAAGCGAGCGTAGTACCGATCTTTAAGAAGGGCGAATAGAATAATCCAGGGAATTACAGGCCGGTAAGTCTCACGAGTATCCCAGGGAAGATCACGGAAAGCATCCTAAGGGACCACCTCTTGGATTTCCTCGAAGGAAACGCGCTCATTCGGGACTCTCAACACGGCTTTAGGAGGCATTGAAATTGTCTCACCAATTTGCTCGAATTCTACGATTGGGCGATGGAAGAGAGGGATAAAGGATCCCCTTGGACATCGTCTATTTAGATTTCGCGAAAGCTTTCGATACCGTTCCGCACGAGAGGTTGCGGGTTAAACTGGAGGTTGACGGGAAGAAAGAACGAGTGATGATAAATGAGGAAGCGCCAGAGGATGTCGAAGTCGCAAGCGGTGTCCCTCAAAGCTCGGTCCTTGGACCGCTTCTGTTTTTGGTGTACATAAACGATTTGGATCTCAGCCTAGAGGGTAAGATATGTAAATTCCCGACGACACCAAAATAGGTTTCTCCGTTAGGGGGGAGGCTCATAGGGTTAGAGCGGAGCGAGAATTTAGTCTTTTTTGGATGAGTGGAGCAAAAATTGACTCATGAGGTTTAATAAGTGTAAGTGAATCTAGGTTTCATTCGTTGTTCTGTTGCACGTATGACTTCGCGCGTTATTCTTCCGTTGTATGCGGCGCTGATGAGACCCCAGTTGGAATATTGCATCCAGTTTTGGAGCCCCCCTAAAAAGGGTGAATTGTTGGTGCTCGACGGGGTACATAAGAGGGTCACAAGAATGATCACGGAGATCAGGGGACTTCCGTACGAGAAGCGTTTAGAAGTGTTGGGACTGTACCAGAGGGAGAGAGAGAGAAGGTTAAGGAGGGGCGATTTCATACAGGCTTTCAAGATAATTAAAGGAATAGACAATGTCGAGTGTGGTACGTTCTTCCAGTTCGACAGTAGCAAGTGAACGAGAAATAATCAACTCAAGCTGATTATCTCTCGCTCAACCGCAGGTGTGCCTCAGTATGCGACAAGACAGATTTTTTCTTTTAGAGTGGTATTCTAGCACTGGGACGATGTACGAGGACCAAACAGCAGGTAAATCTCTTGGTATGGTATGGGAATGGAGTTTCTCGACATTGCTTCGCAACATGAGCGCCACACGTTAGACGAAGTAGAGGAGTGTGTGCTTCCACAGAAATATGAAGTAATGTGAAAAGGCTTACCTGCTTATTATTGCTGCTCTTATTGCTTCAATGTTGAGTTAAGCTAATAAACCAAGCTAGAGAGATTCCCCCCCTCTGGCGTCTAAAGGGATGCCGCCATAGGGGGGTGGTGTCAATAACAATGTCATTGTCATATAACAATGGAAGGGTTGGGGGAAGGGGTTCCCTATTGTGTGACGTCAGGGGCTGCCTCTCCACATTTCCTATCGTCTGCTCTGCCCCGCCCCGTGAGGGAGGGGTGATTTAGATATGCAAATGAGTGGATGTATGCTATTGATGCGGTGATATGTTTGACTCGATAGAGATCGACGACGGATATGTGTTCCAAGCTCCGTTCGTTTTTTTCCCCTTTGTTTCATATGCAGTCACAATTAATTAAGTAATTAACAGGTCATCCCGTCAGCGATCGGAGTTGCATGGCGGAAAATCCGATGAGTCATGTTGGTCATGTAATCCAGCGATCTGCCTAGTGATTCGCATACTGTACCATGTACCATATGAACACGACGTCAGAATGACTTCTTGACGGCCAAGAATCAGAATGAAAATATCGATGCATTTATTTATTCCTTTCTCTATACACTGGTAACCGCGCGAAACAAAATGATTAGAACCAGAGAGTCCATTTGCAGAGCAGTCCGGTTGAAGTGTCTGCTCTCTAGCTGGTGCCCTAAGAGCGAGCAATCATCCTCGCGGGGTCCTTTGTTTCACCAGCCAGCGGACTCCAGGGAGTCCTGAAAGTGTAAAGGAAAAAAAAATTGTTAGGACTACCGGAAATACATTAATTTTTGTGGTGTGGGAATGAAACTCACGGAGTAATCTGGTGATGAAGACTGGGAATCAAAATCCATATGGCAAGGTGAAGAAATCGGGTTGAAGGACTCGCTTGTCGTACACCACCTGATACCTTTTACTCTCTTCTTTCGTGATGAGCCTCTTCCCTCTCTTGTCACGGGTGATTTTTTTAGAGTTAATGACGGCAACTTGCTCTTCCTCGTGGATCTTTTGCCTCTTGGCTCCCGCCTTCATAGGTTGGTAGGTCGATATGAGGCGATGCATTGTATCAAATGTGATCTTTTTTGTGGCCGAGTAGTTGAGGGTGAAACCATGGACTTTGAGGCACTCCTTCCAGCGTGAAGTCCTATATGCATAATTTTTCGGGCCTCCCGAAATGAAATTTACAATGTGGTCACCCTCCAACTCATCGGTGAAATCTCCGAGGAAGTCCCCAAGAGGCGGATCGTTTTTGCCATCACTGACATAAATTACTGAATCAGTATCATAATATAAGACAGCCTTTCCCAGTTGCTGAAGGGTAGAATACAGCTTTAACCGGGCATGGCATGTGGTGAAGGCTGCAATGAATATATTGGTCGCAGATTGTTGTGGCATATGTTCCTCTTTGTAGGCCCACGTAATCTCCATAACCGACTCATTAATGACGTTCATCCCATTGATGTTAATCTTAGGGTCGGCTAGGAAGCGGTTCATCTCGGGGGTGCTCTTCACAAAGGTCGTTTGGCTCAAGTTCTCACGCATGCCAAACCGCCCCCAAAACGAGTTCAGAGCCAATTTTGCGACTGCTCGCAATCCGGGATTTTTAGTCACTTTTTGTTTCTCGAGCTGAATGCCCTCGTGATCCTCGTAACATCTGATATATTCACTCATTTCTTTGGTAGTTGAACATCCAGTTGGCCAGCCACTAGCTTCTTGTTTGATTTTTAGAAAGGTATCAATGTAGGCTCTAAACAGATTTTTGGATGTTTTGGGAAAATGATAAACTTCGTGTGTCTTCAAAATGACGTACCCCATCTCCACGGCCTTTTTCACTTCTTCAGTTACCCATACCCCTCGTATGGCCCTTTCTTCTTTGGTATGCCGACACCGTTCCTGCTGCATGTTGTCAGCGCAAGTCCGGCAGAGTGGAAAGAGGAGTTTCTTATTGCTCCGATAAGGAAGCACGGGGTGAGAGAGATCTCTAGGAGGGAGAATGAGGCATTTGATGAAACCAAAGTAGGCTCTGATGTCTTGAAAGTCCCTTGTAATGATGACAGGGTGGCCTACAGGATACTCACAGTATTTGTTCGTGTATGGATAGAGAGATGTGAAGTCAATATATTTGATTTTCGCATTTCCCTTCACTTCATACTTCAATACAGCTGCATTGGTTCTCCCTCCATAGAAGGCCTCCCGACAATCAAGTCGGGACCCGACTTCATGCCGTGCCAGAAACTGCTTCACAGCATTTTCCTTCTTCCTTTCCCTCCACTCACACTCCCAGATGCTGACAATCTTGAAACCCATCCTTTCCAAATTCCTTTTTCTCTCTTCAGTCCTCAGAAATAAGGTTTCCATGGAAAGCTGCTTGATGGGGTGAATGACTTCATGATCGTAGCAGCGCTGACATCCATGGAAGAAGCAACCGTGAAACTCGAAGATGCTCCGAGATTCCATATGAAAGCCATCCACTCTAAAGGATCCGATTTTCTTTTCACCGTCTGGATGGTTCAGCGCGTGCCTAATGTTGATATGCTGGTCGTGTGCGATGAAGTCTAACCATTCAATGCTGGCCTTTGAGAACGATT
>CAJPEV010003728.1:13534-28349 GCA_905338385.1 Darwinula stevensoni | reverse complement strand
CATTTCAATTCGTTCGCTTTTATTATTTTTGTCTATTTCTATACCTTTTTTTGCACATTTTAAAACTGGAGTTTCCATCTGTTCGAAGTCCTTAGACCTTCAATCTTAGACCTTCAACCATAACGGGAATAGCGTCAGGGTGTCAAGTGACGCCAAAGGAAAATAGAAACTAAATAAATAAATCGAATTTTCAAGTTCAACGCCCATCGAAACGGGCAGGGAGAGACTAAATCAGTGGGCGAGCGAAATCCACGGGGGAAAAAAATATCCTGAACATATATACCGGTGAATTTATTCTCCTGGATAAAGAATAAAATAAACCGGTATGTATTTTTTTCTCAATTGGAATTTTTTTTTCGGTAAAATATTCCGGGAGACAGGTAGGCAGGACAGAGAGGGATTGCGAAAATGAGTAAATATTTGCAAATATTTGCAAATATTGTAAGTATTTGCAAAAAAAATTAATGCAAAGATTCCACTGTGAGAAATAACGGGTGGAATCGACAATTAATCTCAAGTTATTAATAGGAAAGTTTTTCGCATAATGACGGAATGCATCAAGGCTCTTCGTTTGCCTTTCGAGTGCTCAGGAATTTAAATTTTAATTCCTCTAATTTTAATCACTCCTCTGATTTTAATTTTAATTCCTCTAACACTTCTGGAGCTTATGGTTTCTCTCGGAGAGATTTAATTGTCTACACCGCTGCTGGAATTTCCGGTACGCGTATTTCTAATTAAACCGGGGGAAACGGGATTTCGCTTGAGTTCTTCATTACCGTCGCGTGAATCGGCTCGGCCTTTAGGGGCCACGAGGAAGCGGATACAACACGGTTTTTTTGTGGCCTCGAGACTAATATTTTCCCGTCTCGCAAGGGCTCGCTTCCACACAAATTATTTAACCGTAATGACTAAGGTAAACTTGGCCAAAAAAGCACTTCAACGCGGCTGATCTGAAGCGTTCATCAAATTGTACGTACGTAGGAGAGCTCTTGAGGAAAGTTTACACGTATCTCCTCGTGAGGGAAAAAAAAACAATCCCCGTCCGTGCCAAATAATCTGCAAAAAATGCCTTATATCGAACGAGACGCATTCGTGGATACAGGGCCCCGAATCTGGACTGCTGCAATTCCGAGATTGCTCCAAGGCTCTAATTTCTTTGCAATCTAAACGGAACCGAAGTCTTTGCCAGAGATCAGCGAAATTTAACTCGCAGTTCACAAAACTTGCAAGAATTGCAGTTTTAGAGGAGGGGACAAGTGGTCATCGACAAGCTATAAGAGACGCTTTGGAGTGACTTATCGTCGTCGCATTTTGCAAGGCCTTCAAAATTTCTATCTGGCCTCAATGAAGACTAAAATATGCTCGAGTCGCCGTGAAGGCTTCCGAATGCCTTTACTTAATATGCCTCTGCTTCTATTCCACGCGATCGATCCTGTTTCCTCGAGATCGATTCTGTTCCATACGATGGATTCTGTCTCGCAGGGAACTTCACGTGCTTGGAGGTGGTCTTCACCCTGAAACGACGACTGGGATATTACGTATTCCACACTTACATCCCCACCTGCCTCATCGTCATCATGTCGGTGAGTCTTCGTCCCGCAAGTGATCCCATCGATCTAGATAAAAGGCAAAGCATGAATTCCTCTTCCGATGCGGCCCTAATTTTTTGTGAAGAAAAGGTAATTAAAGAAATTTCGCACCTTTTGTGAGACTTTTGTGAGAACTGCTTGGGAAGGGCAAATATATATATAATAGAAAAAAATCGTTCAAGCGCAAACATGAAAAGCATCGTTACGTCATCGTTACGGTGCTTACACGGTGCAGGCGGACATGAAGATGTCGATGGCCTTGATGTACGAGACCGGGGGGAGGGAGGCCTGGGACTTCGCGTGCTGGGTCGACAGGGTCAGGAGGGATGTCACGCCCAAGGTCACGCGGGCGGGCGCTGCCTCCGGCTTTATCCAGAAGGACACCCACTTTGGTATGGGGATGCCATCGCGGGATTGAGGAGCGTGGGAAGGGGATCACCGCGTGAATAATTATCGGGAGAGATGAATCTGTTTTAGTCGTAGGAAAGGGAGGAAACGCGATCTGCTTCGTGCGGGGTGATTCATGAGTTTTTGGTGCATGCTTGAAAATTGTTTGGATTTTCCCGAATTATCTTCGAATATTCTTCGTTTGCGCTTTGAAACCTCAATTCATCGGCGAAAACTGCAGTGACTTTTTCTCTGACGAGACTCGAAAATAGCATCGTGGGCGTCGAAGCGATAATTTCGGAATCCACTTGTCACTGAAACATCGTGAGAACGACCATAGTTTCGTCACGATACACAAAACCATAGATGGTAGATGAGGCACGTTGCAGATGAGACAGAGATTGTGCGAAGTGGTTCAACCATTCACTCGCGAATCACCCTCTGGCAACCCAAAAGCCATTTCGCCCTCAGGAATTGAAACAAAGATGAAAAGAAAAATGAAATGAAAATGAAATGAAAAATGAAATGAAAAACGAAATGAAAAACGAAATGAAAAATGAAATGAAAAATGAAATTAATATGAAATGAAAATCTTAGGTTCGTGTTCCTCGCCCTTATGGAATACGCGCTGGTGAACGTGCTGCTGGGCGACGGAAGCGACTCGTCGCGGGCCCTCCAGTCCGGCTCGCCTCCGCCACTGCAGCGCGGCTGTTTCAAGTCCGGCTGGTCCATGCGGCTCCACAACTCGGTCCATCAGGTTTGTGACGGCTTCTGCCTTTGTTTTTTCGAGTCTGAACGCGGTCGTGGTGGAGATCCGCATAGAGATCCGCCGCGATCTTTCTCCCTTGAATTTTTCTCCCGACTCAACGAATTATACTTTTTCATTTCGCCATCTCACCACGAGTTCCAAAATTTCTCTCTTGAAACACCTTTCTCATCACTCATTACAGTGCTACTCAGATCCGAAACCTTGTTGCGTGTCTTCCCTTACTCGATTGCAGGATTAAAAAAAAAACGTTATTCCTTCATTCTTCCAATAATGAGAATTTCCTCTCCAGCGCGAGACTGATGAGGACTCGGGCATGCCCCTCCCCGCCCCTCCCCCTCCCACCCCGGGCAGATCCGGTCGCCTCCCGCAGCACCACCACCACCATCATCACCACCTCCACCTCCACCACCGCCACATCCAAGATGACGAGCACTTCCCGCAGCACCAGGGCTCGTTCCGCGCCCACCAGCTCGCGTCTCCGGCCCCGTCTCTATCCCCGTCTATGGCCCCTTCCCTGGTCCCGTCCCAGGCCCCGTCCGGCTTGGCAGCGCTACGCAGGCGGAGGGCCATCAACGTCGACAGATTCTCCCGGTTAGAACACATGCGTATACATTTTTAGCGGAGTGTGAAGCCAAAAGCGAAATCCGCTGAAATTTGTGAAAGATTAAGTTTTCGATAAACGGGAACGCAAAAATTCTGCATGGAACCAAGTGCAAATTTTAACCTTCAAGGCCAGCCTAAATATTTTCATGTTTCAGTTATCTTCGGCGATCACTCCGAGAAATAGGGAAATTTTATCATTTTTTATTTTTTGCACTTTTTTATTAGTGGTATCACAGTACAAGAAATAGCGGGCTGCACTCGAAAACCCTCGAATAAAGCGCAAAAGAGAGAGCAAAAAAAAAAAAGAGATGGATTCATGAGCAATTTTCCATGAAACATTACGCAGCCGATGAATTTCACTCCGCGGAAGCGTGAGCCAATTTTTTCGGAGGGGGGAAGTGGGTCAAAAGGAATTCTGCACTTGTAAATATCTTCGTTATTTCCCCGGAGACAAAAAAAGGAATCTCATTTCCTCTTTGCTGCTGACGTCACGGATGACGTCGCGCGAGGAAAAAATGTTCTTAAGACTTAAAATGAGGCTTCGAACCTGATTTGGCGCTTTGTCTCCGTCAGAGAGGCTGCAAGAAAAAAGCCGAACAAAAAAATAGTCGGGAAAAATTTTTTTTGCAGACATGATGGATGGAAAACGGTCTCAAGTATTTTCGCAAATGCAGGAATCGCGTGAAAAGAACCCATCAAGAGACCAGACGAACCGCGTGAAATAAATCACCCATCGCCAAAAAAAAAACCACGTTTCCCTAAATGCCAAAAATAGATCTTCGGCGACGAGCGCCTCATCCCTTTCTTCGGCAATGCTGATTCCGCATTATACGGCCTCTGACGTCACGAAAAACTCGAGAGATCGGGGTGAAAAGCTGACATCATCGATTTCGGATGATCTTGTCACTCCTTTTTTCAATCCCCTTTTCGCCGCCCCCCCCTCCCCCTCCCCGAGTGCTTCTGAAGAGGCTCTAACGAGCACCTTCCATCGTATTAGTTCCGCGCGTGCATCCCTGGCTAACAGCACTGCTCTTCTCCCTTGATTTATGAGGATCGATCGGAAATGCGACGAAGACGAAACAGAGGACGAATTCTCTTCTCTCTAGGTATTTTTTTCCACTGACGTTCCTGATCCTCAATCTCATCTACTGGGCCGTGTATCTGGACTACTGACACACCGAGCGACAAGTGCCCGAGCGACAGGGGCCCCCCGAGCGACAGGTGCCCCCCGAGCGACAGGTGCCCCCCGAGCGACAGGTACAACTCTTGCTTCGCATCACGGTGACAAGAGAATGAATGAAATTAATAATCTGTATGAAATCCTGGTTCTACTTCCTTTCTCACGACGCAAATTAATCCCAAGTCCTTGATGCACGCGCATGAAAAACGTGCACATACGAAATTCGTGCCGTCTCGAAGGCGTTGAAGTTCGGCAAGAACTATTTTCGGCACGAAAGCCGAGTGTGTAGTCCCCTAGGCACGGGTAGACAAGTATTCTCAGATGGTAGTACTAATATTGTTAACATGGCTTGGAACAGCCATATTTGCTGTGGTAGTTTACTCGCAGTGGCTACCTTCTCTAAGCGCACTCCGAAAATCCTGCAAAATCTGGTGATTTTACTAGGCTTTTGCACATTCCGTTCTTCTCTTCCACACTAGGTATTGTTTTATTATGTCGTTGCACTCATTTTCGAGTCCGTTGTAAACGAAAGTGATACACAGGTGTGCCGGGATTCCCGACAGGGTGATGCCTTCTATACCAGAAGGTGTGTCGAGATTCCCGACATCTGACCCTTTGACCCAGGCCCTCGGAAAGGAAAGGCCCGGGGCACTCGAGGTTTTGCGGTACAAGGAGATTTATAATGAAGGTATCACCCGATCCATCATGAACGAGGAGACTCCATCACGAAAACCACTAGCAAGGTGGAAGTGAAAAATTTTCTTACAGTGCCGGCACTCGCAGATCTCACCCTACCTTTCCGAGGTGATTCTCAGGCATGGAGGCAAGCCACATGTCCAAAGAACCACTTAAGCTCTAGGAGGAGGGGAGGATAGGACGAGAGGGAAGACTGCGTCACCTTCGAGTCCGGACAGAGAAACGGAGAGACTACCTGGTCGCGTCAGACCTCGCGGGCTGAGAAAAGTGCAGAAAGCATGAAGTTGAAAGGTGGAATGCCTTCAATTGTGAATGGAATTTTTCTGGCCAATATTGAAAAGAATGCTCGTATACGTTTCTGCATAACGCATCTTAGCAGACATTGCATATTGACTCTTCAGATGTTTTTCATCCTCTGACTTCGATATCTCGTCAGCGGGGGGGGGGGGGCTGCATCTGCCTCTTCGTTTCTGCTTTGAAGGGTAAGAACGTGAAATCGATGGGGTTCAACTAGGGACTGATCGTCGCAGGTCCACACGAATTGCCATCTATCGCACTCCTATCTGAAACTTTCGCCATCATTCTTCCGCTATGGATTTCCTAATTTGCAAATCTTGATTGACTTCTTAATTTAAATCTTGAGCCGACCGATCGAAATTTCAATTTCAGTCTTGTATTAATGAATAAGTTCCTCTTCACAACTCTCTCTCTCTCTCGCAGTGGCGTCAATGCGAATGAATCAAGTTTGGGATGGAAAGTGACATGTCCTTGGAGACGTCGGACAGACGAAGAAACGAAATATCCAAGACGAGCTAGATATGCCGCATGAGCTGTCGCACTCTCCCTCGGCTCGTTCTCCATTGTTCTCCCAATATTCTTCATTCCACGCCAATGCGGTTCTTGCGGGGGTGCGGGTTAGGAAGGCCTGAGAACCACCTCGAAATACACCAAACCAACTAGATGAATCCACATGGGACCAACTTGAAGAATCCGCAGGGGGTCAGAATCTACAGTATTGATTGCGCTAGAAAGGGAGAGCCATGGATACGATGAGCAGAGCAATTCCCCCGAAAGAAATCCACATCTGGACAGGGAGAAAAGGGAAGGAGAAACACGAAGAGATCAGACGATGAAGTCCCTTTTTCCCCCTCGGAATAGAAAGAACGACTTTATCCAGAAATGACTTCTGTACTTCATTGACCTGCGCATGTAAACACACGCGAATGCATAAATCGGCAGTGTGAACTCTCCCGATTGTGTCGTGTAAAATTTGTCCAAAAATGTTTCAGCCTTATCGTGCCAAAGACACCTCGAGCAGTACGGTGGCTTTCAGCATAGGGAGCAGATAGAGAGCCTAAGCAATCTCCTGACCTTTGATTTGAACAGAGGAAATTAATTCAAACGGGTATCGGAGGGTCCAGTTTTCCACGGCAGCTTCGTTTTTCTGGTCCAATCACGATCCAAATCCGAATTCCTTTCATCTAGAAAGTTCCCAAAAATATCTAAAGTGATGACTCCGTGCAGCGTCTTCGGAGGTAAAAGTCAATAAGTAGGAAAAATCGTAGCGACTAGTGTCATGTTCGTATCGGGAATTCAACCACTTCATAAGTTATTGTTGGTTTGTTGGTTCATGTTGGCCGTTGCGTCGAGAAAGACGTCAATATCTCTTCCCTGTAGAGATCCAACTATTGTTAGACCCTGCCCGCATGCAAACCAAAATTTCCTTGCGCTCTGGCGCTCATGAGGAAGTTTTACTTGGTGTCCCCCCTCGATCCGATGAGCCTGGAAGCAGTGTTCATGTCTTTTTTTTTTTTAGAGGGAGTCCTTTGCATGCTAGACCGAAAACTCGCTCTGACATTTTGTCACGGACGGCTCAGAGAAGAGAGGTAATCCTGAATGAGGTTGTTCTTTCAACGTTAAAGTCGAAAGGGAATCTGTCTTCATTTTCTGGTTTCTTATTGCCTTGCTTTCCTCCACTGTATGGATACAAATTCCACGAGGGGGGGGGGGAGTGCTCGCCCTCTGCTCAACCTTACGGATCACATTTGCGCTGATTCTCTACAAATCCGCTTTTCTCTACATTCTCGAAAGAAGATCCAAAATTTAAGTTCAGCAAATTTTCTCGTCTGAGAGAGGTATCCAGGGAAGGGATCTCTACTCTATTATTACGTGAAAAAAAGCTTGGCTGCACTGCCCCGCAAGTAGATTAGCGAAAAAGACAGGAAAGTTGCTTTCGTAACTTTCGTATCTTCTAGATTGAGAAAAGGCATCATCTAGGGCGACGGCTCGTCTCATAACGAAGTTAGAGGATTTGCGAATGGATCAAGAATGCTTCCAACGTTGTTTTTCTCCGGTTTCCTAGTGCAGATTACCCATCTCTCTCTCCCTCTCACGTTCTCTCGCTAAAAAAAATTGCTAAAACATTCCCCATCTACATGCGTTACCGTGGCTTATGTGAAACATTGAATATTTCCGAAACCCTGGGGGAAATCGATTCCACTTGGAGAAACTTGTTATTCCAATTTTGCGATTTTGACTCGAGTCGTGATCTTGATGCACGCGACTAAATATTTAGCACAGACTTAGCTGCTTTGCTTTTAAAATTGATCTTAATTTATTTTTTAAGTTCTTTTCTCCCTTCTTTCTGCTTATTTCGACGAAGACTCGAATTTCCTCGTATTCAACTTCGATTCGGGTTCCATACTGACTTCCATCCACCAACTATTTCCGGTAAGAAAAGGAGAAATTCACACCTGAGGATAGCGATCCACCTGTGAAATTCACTGGTGAAATCCACCTGACGTGGAACGTGAAATGCTCGAGAATCAATCACGATGTTGAGCCGTTTGACAGGGAAAAATCTTCCGAGGAGAGAAAAACGGCGAAAAAAAGAGACGAGATGAAAATGAAATGAAGGAAGCACGAAATGAAATGAAGGAAGCATGAAATGAAGTCAAGTCCATCATGCATTCATAAAGAGCTCCCAACTTTCCCAGAAAGCCCAAGTTTAGACGAGATCAAGCAGATGCCCCCTCATTGGTATGCGGTTGCCCTTTTTCTCTTCATGAATACTCTAATTGCATTTAAGATGCGGCGCAACCAAATCTGAACGAATTGGACGCGAAAGGAAGCAAGAAATGTGGTACTTAGTGGTACCCTCGATCCATCCTGTAGTATGCCATATGTAGGGTCTCCGATATGCAGGGCTTCCCATTCACACCCTGAGACCCTTCATCAATTACTTTCAGCGCGTTCCATCCATGCTCCAAACCGTTACATATAAGTTGTAGTCACTCTGATGGAAACTTCCAGAGTAAGCCTCTAATGGAATTACGATTTCCCACACATAGACATCGCCTTGCTGGACAAGGAGAGGAAAGAACTCTTTGTCAACGAATTCTCTTCTCCAGCTGATTGTAACATCAGCTCAAAGGAATAAGGGAAAGGGGCGAAGTATGAAGACTTCAAGGTGACCTCAAGGTCTCCATACCTGTTCGAGCTTCGCAGCGCGTATCCCAGCCACAAAGTGAAGCTGGTTGTTACCATCATCGGATGCCTAGGTGGAATGAAAAACTTCGCCCTGAAGACGCTGCAAACCATTCCGGGGTGCTGACCATCAGCTCAAACATTGGTCGCATCTATGCAGAAAGAGGCTGTCCTGGGATCGCTCCGCATCCTTCGACCCTCGCTAACCACCCTTGTTAGGGGAGTCAACAGTTTTTACTTTAACTGACTTATAATAATAATAATGATGAATAATTCCTTTCCGGAAATCGCTTCTCAACCGGAAGATATTCGGGGAAGGCCTGGCGGATCTGGGGAATATCTGGGATCCCTGGGGGGGGGGGGGTCGTACGGAATCTCGGTCCTCGACCCTGTTTCACTCATTCAATGGAGTTCAGTTAAAATTTAAACTCCAATTCCTAATGAGCCTTTAAGTGAGACAGCCCTTGAGAGGACTTTCCTCTCAAATCCTCAAGCAGCGGAACGACCGAACCTCAACGAAGCGCAGTCATTATTCCCGAATTAATTACGGAAAATCTTCGTCTTCGGGACGACCCAGCGATAGGACTCCCCCGAGATCCCATTTAATGCTTGCACCTTGGAGGAGATAAGGACACCAGTGGAGAAGACAGGGATGACAGCAGGACAATCCCTTATGAAATATGCATTCCTTCGGGACTGACTTAATCTCTGCGGATATTTGGGCTTATGTCAGAATTGCAGAGAAGTTCCTGGATTTGGGAGAGCAATTGGCGGGTGTTTATGAAGCGATACATATGAAGTGTTAATTATGAGGCGATAAATTTGAATTGGTAATTATTGCGCGTTAATTATGAGGTGATGAATATGAACTATAATTATGCAATAGCTATGAGGGAATAAAATATGCATTACGAATATTGAACAAAATATTAAGCAGGATGGGAAATATGTGTTAATAAAATGTTGATAAATGTTAACACATCGAGGACCGGCATCCTACACATAACGTAGATTTGAATAATATAAATAAATAAATACAAACCAATAAGAGCGCAGCTGACGGTAAAAAAAAAAGGTACTAAAAGAAACATCAGAATGTCTACAATCCACTAATGCAACATCTCAGAATCAAATTGTACACAGAAAGAATCACAGTAGCGTGAAACTACACCCTACAAGAAAACACAAATTTGCGTCTCCCGTCCTCAATGTGTTAATAAAAATTAGATAACGCACGTTGTAAAAGAAATTTCGGCAAGAGGAAACAAGAACTGACACAAATTGACTCAACCTAGAAGGAAAATTTTCATCCAGGTTCCTCTTTGATCTGTTGATTGGATTTCCAAAGTCCAGAAGCTTTCAAGTCGGAGGAACTGTCAACGGATTCCTAAGGACTCCAAAAGGACTCCGGAAGGACTTCCCCGACCTGCCTGCTCGCCCCGACGACGGTGGGTGTTGCCTACGGTGCAGGCTGCGCGAGTACAGTGTTGCACTACTGCGAGTTGCAGCTGACGCCAGAAACCATGAGAAGAGTCTCAAGAAGAAACCTCGTAGCTACGTACTTAATTTTTGCGAGAACCCTCTTAAATTAATAAAGATGGTCGTTTTTCCATCGTTTTCTCCGGGATAAGAAACTAGCCAAAATGCTCGGATTTCTCGGATTCTTCAAGACACGACAATCCGCGCGGCGTCGGCATGAAATCCTCCATTAATTCCAAGAATAACCAGACCTGGTTTTAAAAAAAGCTTTTTTAAACATCTAAAATATTTATCTAATCGCCCCTTTCGAACATTGGACGATTGGAAACAAATGTAAAAGGAAGGCCATTACACACCACACTACTACATACCATACCATTACATACCCCCCACACCATTATATACCATACCATTATTATTCACCTTATTATTTATTATTATTATTATATTCGCATTATTATTCACCCCCGACCTCGGCCACAACATCGCCCGCCGATGAGAAGGACATCGACTGTCTTGCTCTCCCTTCGAATTGAATTACTTTCTACCAGGAAAGAACGAAAGTAATGATGAAATCTTCTTCGGCTCAGAACGTGTCATCGCTCGACGTCTATGTCCTCGACGAAATGGATTAAATCCTATCGATCGACACCAGTCGCATTCGGCTTCGGAACTGCGATGTCACGTGACGTCACGTGTGTCTCTGGGCTAAATTTGTACTGTAATTCATACTGGTTTACAATCACCGTAACTTCACCATAACAAGAAGGAATTTTATTAATAACGCCACCAGGTCATTGAAAGCGTGGCGATGACATCGATGCATGAAGAAAGAGTCGGTGTGACAACAAAAATACCTTGGGATGATTATGCCGATATCCCTCAACGCCTAAGTGCTTGCAGACGACCGAGTAGTCTGCAATCGAGCAGCCTGTGAGAGGCCTGCAATGGAGTGGTTTGCAGTCCCATCAAAGGGAAGACATGATAAATGCGGGAAGGCCCTTCCATTCCCTCGTTTCACCCGAGTCCTCGTTCGGAATTCGATTCTGGCTTTCGAGGTCGAGATTGGGGTCGGGGATCGAGGCCGGGTGGCGCCGCCGTAGGTGTTCGCCGCGGGTGCTGTCTTAAGAAATATAGAGGAAGATCGATGGATCGATTGACGCATTTTCGCTTCTTCTTTGGTAGTGTACCAAATCGGTACTCGACTCGATACACGACTTGGAATGTGAAATCTTCAATCGGTCGATGAATTACATGCACTACAATATTCCAGATTTCGCGGCGGCACGAGTCAGAGGCGACGCAAATTTGAGCCGCGTTTGTCATCTACATAAAGGTCTCGTGTCTCTCTTGTCCTGAGCGCAGAGGTATGAGCTAATAGGCACGGGCTAATAGGCACAGGCTAATAGGCATGGCTTGATCCGGCTTTCGCGAGTGCGTGAGCTGGTAGAAGAAAGCTCACACTTTCATCCCTCTTGTGTCTAACACGATCGCCTTCGTGGTTTCTCATTCTCTGTAATGGGGAACGCACTTTGGCAATGTGCCAAGGATGCTGCACGCCTCAATTTTCTCAATCTCGCGATTTGACAGAGTGCTAAGGTCTAAATGCAGAGAGAAATCTCTTTTAAGCGAGATAAATGGGTCTTCAATTTTAAGAGCTCCTTTCCCATTTTTTTTAAGGATCGTAAGCTAAAGGTTTCAGAAAATATTGAAGTAGCAAAATAATTTATGGGAAAAGTTAAGTTTCGGAGAACTTCACCGATTCGTGTCATTTGCATGCTTTTTCGAAGCATGCAAAAAAGCATTTGCATGCTTTTACAAAGCATGCAAATTTCTCCTTTGAGGAGCGGCAAGGGCTGCAAGCAGCGAATCACCAAGTTCAAAAAGCGAAACCCGACGATCTTCTCGGTGAAGAAACCGACTTCTGACGTTTTCCTGCATAAAATCCGAAAAGAAATCCGAAACCCTTCTTGTGAAAAAATTCCGATTTTCTCTTTCCATTTTCATCTGCGAAAGTCGATCTTTGATGTTTGGGGCAGTGGATCGCCCTCGTCGGATTTCACCTCTACTGGACCCCATCTGCAATGGACTCCGTCTCTAATGGACTCCACCTCCTTTTTTGTACGACTCTTCGTCGCCTTCTATCGATTCTGCTTCGAGGGAGCGGATCGACCCAGACGGACGGCATGCCCACGAACAAAAGAACGGAAAGATCAGGGATCGAAGAGATGAGAGAGAGCCGAGGAGTCGGATCCATTCCCGACAATTAAGTCCTGTTTCGGTTCCAATCAAATTCCCTTTCAGCAATGTCCCGTCCCGAAAGAAACCCCGCATTATCTTCTTTCGCTTTTTCTGATGGTGGAGGGAGAAATGGAGAAAAGTGGGTGATCTGTAAAGGGCAAATATGACAAAAGTAAGGATAAATATTGAGAATATCAGCTCCTGCCTCGACAAAAGGTCAGGCTATGGAAAGGCAATCTAATCGTCTTCTCATTCAGTGGTGGAGAAAGAGCTTCAGGCGTCGGGGGGAAGGGGAGGGGGAGAGAAAAAATGGGGGGAGAGACGAAAAAGGAGGGAGAGAAGGAGGGGGAGGAGGAGGGGAGGAAGGAGGAGGGGGAGAAGGGGTGGAGGAGGGGAGGAAGGAGGGGAGATTCAGTCCCTTCCTTTAAAAATTGGAGGTTTGAATCATAACAATTCATAACCATTCAACTATACAACACGACCATGGAACACAATGACAATGGAAAAAATGTGTTCTTATTTCCGATGAAAAAAATATAAATAAAAGCCTCCATCTATTGTTCAGGGACCCAAGTGTGTGTCTGTGTGCTGTCGCAATAGTAATCCGTTACTCAGACGAAAAATCAGGCTGCATTGTGCGAAATCCTATCAACCTGTCCGATTGAATACGATTATCGCAATTCTGCAGGAGCGAAATACGTTTGGCAAGACAAGTTCGATCGGAATAACAACCAAGGCGGCGCACCGCGTTGGGCCCACATTGGCTGTGGGGGGAGGGAGCGTGGGCCCACATCGCAGTAGGTTGCCCACATAGACCCCAAATTAGCGCTAGAGCGGCAGCCAATATCTGTGGGCTATCGCAAATATTTGAACGAAGCAGGCATTAATGAAGCGTGATGGCGCAAAAATATCCGGTGCTTCGGTGGAATCCGAGAGTGACTCATAAGTCGTCAGTACTATTCATGCGGTACCTGAACTTTTCCCAGTTGACAACGCAAGGGAAGACTTTCGCATTGGAATCTCTCTTGCATTCGCTTAAACAGGTTAAACAGTCCAGGGAGACTCCACGTTGGGAAAAGAGAGAGCGTCTGGATACCAAACGGGGAAGCTCGATTCGGGAGTGAAGAAGATCGTCTGAGGGATCTCACCTGACAAACCCTTGCAGAGTGGGTAAGGGACCATATCGAGAGCGCTTTGAGGCTTCAATCTCGCGTGGAAAGTGAATCTCTCAGGGAAAGAAACTCGAGGGACATGCCAAGCCGGACCGAGAGAGACTCGGCACGCAAGGGAGGGAGAGCACAGCGGTCATGCACAAACCTAGAAGCTTACTCCGGGCTGCATGTCAGCGTTTAATGCTGACCTCATAAGGGCTTCCAACGTTGGCCCGAAGGACCACTCTACAAAGGTCCTACGCGGGGCCCACACACAGTCCCTACGTTAGCCCAACGTAGGTGTGCTGCCTGGGAAAAATAATTCAAAATTCACAGCATGAACAGATGAACGTTTTCCTTCTTTTTATTATCAATTCCGAGGTTTCTACTCTCAAATCATGAACGGTAAGGATTAGCGCTGTTAATTCACACCCCCTGGCGGCATATTAGCGCGTTATATTCAGGATAAAGCAAATAAAGAAAGAAACCCGCTACTCTAATTTATTCCTTGTACGTCTAATTTAAAGCCCGCACCTCTCCTCGGCGAAGCCCGCTTTCCAGGACAGGGGCACGCGCGCCGTCTCGAATCGGAAACGCTGCAGAAGGATGCCATCTAGAGTGTAAACGCAGGAGCTCCACTTTCCGTTCGGGCCAACAGGGGTCTCCAGTGGTTCTCAACCTTTTTCATGTCGCGACCCTTCAAGTCCTCTTCCCATCTTTATGCGACACACAAATTTAGAAACCTCCAGGAGTAATGTAGCCGTGTGACTCGAAAAAAAATTTGACTGAATTTTTTAAAATACAGAAATGACGCTCTCAATATGGTGATTCCTTCATTACTCCTTTCTGTTTCCTCTTCGATCTTCCTCTGAAAGAAATTATTGGTTTATCCTTCGATGTTGGGTGATTTCGATCTGAATGCTGCTTCGATTTTGAAGGCTTCATGGACGCATCGGCCAGCAGTTCACCACAAGCTTAGCATTCTGGTTTCATACTTTCTGACACGGTGAAACCACACTGAAGGTATGATTTATTATACTTCCAGGTTGGTTACTAGTTTCGAATTTTTTCCGACTTCTGTCTCAGTCACGTAACCAGGGGCGCTGCCATTAGTATCAGCGCTTGCAGTCAGATTTTTAGGAAACAATCCGTCTGCATATGAATGTTTAACTTAAATGAGTAACTATTGGAAATTATGGAAGAGATGAATTTCGCAAACCTCCTCCCCCCCCCC
>CAJPEV010003728.1:0-13501 GCA_905338385.1 Darwinula stevensoni | reverse complement strand
AAAAAAAAAAATATATATATATATATATATATATATAGAGAGAGAGAGAGAGAGAGAGAGAGAGAGAGAGAGAAAAGGAATTATATCAGTTCATGTGCAGGGAAACGAAGTCGAGAAAATAAGCATGGGCTTCTGCCTGCAAAAAACAGCGTCATCCTTAAACACGGCACCCAGGAACCAGAGGGACTGCCAGAACTGACGAGTTCACTGGGGATGAAGGGTCAGAGCAAGAATGATTAAAAATACATTTAAAAAGCTGTTTGCCCTTTCTTGGAATTGTTTGCCAGCAAGCCTGCTCCCTGTGCTGCCTTCTCGTCTGGATTAATTGATTATGTCGTCAAGCTACAGTAATATAGCCCTGTTGTTCAGTTTTGCGTTTTTGATCTCTGTCTTCGCAATGTTTCTCATAATTTTAATTCATTTCATTCTCTCGCAACCCACTTGGAAGACCATCGCGACCCACCGGTTGAGAACCACACCCACACGATGACTCCTCTGAGTCTAGATCAGGGGCCTTAAACTCGCGACCCACAAACGCTCTCAATGCGGTCCGCGACCCACCTGCGTACACAGAGAGAAACGTTTCAGGCTCAATATACACAATATAAGGTAGTGGTAGATGATTCATTCTACCATTTTACACTTTGACCAACAGAGAGGTCCGACCTTGGCAATACGGCCACACACAGAAACGAGATTGAGACCCCTGGTTTAGAGGGAAGAAAATTTGCACTTGCACAAATGCGAAAATGCATCACCTACCAACTACTTCCCACCTCCTACCTCCCTTCCCTCCCTGCCATTTTCCCTCCCCTTTCCATCTTCCTTCCCTTCCATCCCGCCACTTGCCCCATGAGAAATCCTCACATAAGTGATTTGAGGGCGAAATGCGGTTACGTTGCCGATCGACTCCTGACTTCCACATTCAAGCGAGAGTGGTCTCGACTCGTTGCAAATCAAACTGCCACTTTATATGTCATTCATCATTTATACTTGAATCACTTCCTCCAAGTTCTCCGAATCACACATACATGAACCATTTCATCGGCTCGTTGAAAACTGCTTCAATGGGCTTCGTGGAAGACGACTGTTACGCCCATCCCCATGTGGTGTCACTGCAACGTGCGTAGGTAGGATTGATCTGCGAGCCAATTTTCGCAACATTGGCCATCGGTATGCTTGGTGAGGTCTTCTGAGTGAGTGACTTTTGAAACTCCCGGCACAATAAAGTAAGCATCCTGTAAAACGCTTTTTAAAGTCGAACTTTTCACTGAGACCCGCTAAGGAATTACCTCAGAGTATTTATAATTGCATTAATATATTTCTAAGCGCGAAATGCGCAATATTTTAGGAGTTCTCTGGAAAACGAGCTTATGTACAGGGTGGCCACAAAGTCTTGTCACTCCTGCAGCAATTTCTACCAGTCATCTTTTCTGTTTTTTGTTGTTTTTTTTTCAAGTTAGTTGAACATGATCATGAGTGATACAAGCAATTACACCATTGAACAACATATTGTAGCTAATGTTAATGAACTTTCACAAATAGGGGTGACCATGGAAGAAATTTGTGACAATTTCCAACAACGATTCAACGGAACAAGAGAGCCCAGGGAGATGACAATGTCTTGTTACCCATGCTTATTACACTTTTTTAATACATTTTTTGCAGTACACATGAATTGTGTATTTACTTTTATGTATTACACATATGACACAAGTCCAGTTTGTGCCCCATCACTCTCATGGACAACTCTGTGCCATGTTCTGTGTGACATTTCCCATTCCCATTCATTTCCCATTTGAACTCTGGTTGACGGTCTTCCTGTTCTTGGCTTCTTATATGTCGCTTGTAGTAAAGAGTTTATGCTGGCATTGCAAAAGAATCTTTTTTGAAGGAGCTGCCTGGTGGAATCGTTGCTGGAAATGTTCACTAATTTCTTCCATGGTCATTTCTGTTTGTGGACGTTTGTGAACTGAACACTGGCAACAATACGTTGTTCAATGGTGCAATTGCTTGCAAAACTCATGATTATGTTTTAAAAAACTGAAAAAAGAGAACTTGTGGAAATTGCTGTGGGGGTGAAAAGACAATGTGGACATCCTATACAAAAGATCTCGTACAATTCGAGATAAACTGCACAAACTTCTCAGATCTAATCTGCAGCTGGTCAAAACTCAGTTTTCAGTTGAATTGTATCTAAGACCCTTTTCCAATTCAACTCGATGTTTTAACAAATTTCTTAATTTCACATTGATGCAGGCAGGAAATGTTTTTGCACATGCGCCCTTTTTCCATATCTGCGCTGCGGGAACTTTTCCAACCGGTCTTTCATCACTTCTTTCCAGTTCTGAATCTGCAACTATTTAATGAATATCGCCAACTTTTTGCATCCTTCCAGAGGCTTGAATGACAGGGCCTCTTTCTTCCTCCGGTCTGCTTTCTTCCTCATTCTCACTTTCATTTAGGAAGGATAGAATTATTCCAAAATCGTTCAGCGATGCAGGTGCCAATGGAATATTCATGGAGACAGCCATATTGAAATTGTCTGGCAGTTGGCCTGCCATGCAGTGAGAGCATAGGAAAATCTACTTCTCCTTTGCTGAATATGCGTCTTAACCACCTGCTGACCATCTTATCCAATGACAAGTCACTTAATGGACACGGATACGGAAAAGGGGCGTATAGCGTGTAGGCCAACTTTCCAGAGAACTCCTCATTTTCTTATTAAATACTCGTCTCAAAACCTGTAAACGTCAATTTTCCAACTTCAGTGAAACCACCTACTTATGATAATTTGTTTTTCCATGCATCCAGCAAAAGTTCCGGATGATGTTCCAATTTTCCAAACTTTGTTGTCAACAAAAGACGATCAATTGTCCGTGGAATTGTTGAATAAATGGTATTCGATCTGTCCCTCATTCGAAAGTTTCGATTGTAAAAACATTGCGATGAGCTAATCTTAATCGTGCCAGACCTTAAATCCAATCGAGTCTTGAACTAATTCTGAATTAAGTCATCGCTGACGTTCCGACTAACATGTTAATGCATTCAACATATAGGATTTAGCTAAAGTTTCTCACCTAATTATTTAAAATATTCATTCTGTTTCTGATTGTCTTGGTGATAGGGCCTCAAAGAGAAGGCAGGAAAAAAACTGAATGTTCAGTTATTTATCGATAACTCAATAATAAATAGCATTTATTGGACACATTTCATGAGTTTCGCTGGGTTGGAATGATTTCGTATTTATGATGACAGTTCTCGAAAATTTTTCTTCGGAAATCGTTTTCATAGGATGAATTATCAGACATGTTCAAGGGGTATAAGTGAGTTATTGAGTACTACGAAAATGGTAATTCCCCTCATACCCCTCATACCTCATATCGGTTTCATTTTCATGTCCTTGAAGTCACCACGAAATGAAATGTAACTCTGGCATTCTTCGTGTTTATGTAAGTCCAAGGATGGGCAATTTAAAAGCAAAAATACATTGGAACAATTCGGAACAAGCCATGCATGAACGGTTCATTCCTCGCAGCTGTCCAAGGGTGCGCGTCATTTCGAAGACAAACGGGCCCACCGCAACAGGGGCGACTGGATGTATGGCCGGATGTTACAAAGGCTCAAAGGACCAAAGGGAGGGAAACCATTTGATTTAAATGCCACTTTGTCTTTGAGTATTCCAAGACCGATTCGTTTACGCGGAACCTGATCCAAGCTGGAGGAAATCTATAGGATTGCCTCGGGCATTGCAGAGGAAAATAAGGGAATTCAAATAGACCGAATCAACGCGGGGTAACGGAACTTTCTAGGCATTTAAAAATTTCTATGCATGGAAAACTATGCATTTAACCCTCAATCCTACGTTTTACAGAATGCCTGGACGGCATTCGTGTTGAAGAAATTATTATGGAAAGTCTAATATTTTCAAAGACTAAAGGGAGCCCTTCTTCTGTACTATGGCTGGTATTCACATACGGTTGTGAGGAAGTACGAGAACACCACCTAATGGCGATGTAGTGCCTGAAGCACTGTCTGGATGTCCGGAGCAGAGTACTTCAAGATGAACCGAGAACAACAGATGTTCTCGAACGATGGCATAGGAGGCTTAGTTCCCCCGTCAAGTAATCGCATCCCGTGTTCCTTCTGCTTCAGGAATTGCAGAAAGAACTAGCCAACACTGAGAGGAAACTACAGTGTTTCCCGTTGACTTTCGTACCTGCTGCATATTGCTACGCACTACAGGCATATTGCTTCGATTCAAAACGATCTGCACGCGCTGCATGTTTCGCACTCCCTCCTCCAGTCCAGCGAACAAGTGCAAATGAAAAGACCAATAAGCAAATGGAAAAGGAGCTCCACACTCGGGAATTTTTTATGATTGAATTGCAAGTGATGACGGAAAGTACTGACGAAATGCAGCCGTTGTTTCAAAGGTCCCGGATGTAGTTTCTGTCAGGGTTGCGATGCATTTTGAGAGGGGTGCGGAGTATTTTACAGTTAGTGCTTGGCATTCTGCAAGATGTGCGTAACTCACTGAGAATCTCTGTAGATCCAGTAGCGGCAATGTATCCTCCAAAAAAGAGAAGTCGAATAGAAATTGAAAAGGACGCCAAAAATTAAGTCAATAGTACAGTCCACAAATAGATGCAATATCTCCGTGGAATCGAACTACAATGTGCAATTTGGACAGCTATCGGAGAAACTTCTCTTGAAAATGGATGGGGAAAAAACGTTGGACTTCTTGCAATTGCTCCTTCTGACCTTTGGCTGCTCTGAACTTTAGACCTTCTTGCTGTGAACCAATGACACAGTGAACATTTTGACTGTTCATGATTAAACCTTTTGTCGCGGAGCCGCTGTCTAGAAAATGCATCTAGAGGCTCGTGAAGATTTTATTTCATTCATTCATTCCATTCCTTCATTTTATTGTTACATCTATTGAAATAAAAATATGAAAACACGTTTTAAACTCTGTTTACATGTAAGAAATCGTGTTTCCATGTGCACGGTGGATGATTGCACTATATGGAATATTTGGCAAAAAAACATGCTGAGTCCTGAAATGAAGTTCCAAGAGTCGAAAGTTTCCAATGAAAAGTATTAGGTAATAATACATTTCAAAAACTGAGCAACTCCTACGGGTTTACTGCAGGAACTCTACCGATAGCTTGCCTTCCTGTTTCCTAAAAATAAATACGATTAGTTATAAATGAACTTTTAAAAATTCATACAAAAATGAATAATTTTTCAAGTGCCCAGAACACTACTTCGAGCCTCTCCTTGCAGAGAAAGAGCACAATCGTGAATGCAAACTTTTGCCTAGCGTGATAGTAGATGTCCACCACAAAGTCCTTGACCCACAGAGCCCTGTTAAGTTTGACTTTCATCTTTTGGTAAAGGAAAAAAAATGTTATTGAGGACCTTGTCATTCGTCATGCAGCAGGGGCGAAACTCGATGGGAAACACTTGAATGATGAAACTCAGAGAAAATATACAAGAATAATAGTCCAGGGTAAATAGCCCGGGACGGAGTTTCAACCGTTATGCACGCTAGTCACGACCCAAACATAGCATAACCCATGCTTTCATTAGCATTCCACCGCCATCCACCACAGTCAAAAGCAGAGCAAAGCTTATGTATGGCATCCACCATGGTCGAAGCAGGCATGCAAGTACGTGTTCCAGAAGAAAGATCACCTTTCTTAGTCTACCCAGACATCATGAGTGTAACTTGCTTGGATGGGATGGGGTGGGGTTGTGGTCGCCTGCTCGTTAGATTGGAAGGTCTTCAAATAATGAAAAACATAAGATGTTATTGTCCTTCGCAACACAACTGCATGCCAAGACCAGAGCATATATTATGCCGAGCTATGACTCATTGAGGGATAATTGATTGAGGCCACAGACAAAAGCAGTGTCATGAGCAGATGAGGTGATAAAAGCACCTCATTTTTTATTCATTACCACTTGGGGAAAAAAAGAGCACTGATTTGTACAAGACTTGCTCTTGGCTCATTTCAAGGATCCACAGTGTAAAATTGAGACGAGTGCCAGGACTCGAGCAGGAGTGCTTTGCTGAAAACCGTGTGATGCCTGAAACGCGAGAGGGCAACTTGGCAACCCTGGTGCATCGTGCAACAGGTACTCCCTCAAAGGGCTCTTTGATAAGAGATCGTTTCCCTTCCGGTTTTTTACGGGTTCGATTCCTGCAGATAAGAAACTGAGAAAGTGGACCCAGCCTTGCCTTTCTTGTCTTCGTCTTTCTTGTCTAATTTCGTTTCTCGCGTGTTTCGCTTGCGACGGAGGTAGACCTCCCTCGCTCAATGAATTTTTAATCTGACGTACATTGTGGCGCTTTTAGTTCGCCGACAAGGAACACCATCAGAGTTCCTAGATTTCCCTCCCCCCCCCCCCCCCNAGAGACAGGGTGCTCGCCCATCTCCTACCCTATACTCCCCCGCCTCCTCCTTCTCCACCTTCAGTGGTGAGTCAGCAGTAGCGCCTCTTGTGCGCCGTCTGCGGCACAGTCAAAATAGTAACATGTTTTCAAGATGTGGGTTTCCCCCCCCCCCCCCCCCCCCCCCCAAATTGACGCCAAAGAACAAGTAAAAAACATTATTCCAAATGGATTTTCGTATCACATCTCACTCAGCGAAACCCAATTTTCCCGTCTTTTTATCCATTCATCACGCCCTCCCCCCCCCCTTTGGAGCATTATTTCGATTGTCCCTCGAACCATTTATTTGCAGCCTTTTCCGAGTCTGCTCTGTCGAGAAATTGAGGAGCGCGAAAGCGATTTTTCAATTTGGGGAACAAAAAATATTCGAATTCACCAGACTTGCAACCCTCTTTAAACAAAATGGTTCAACCCAACGTCAAACCTTCGCTTTCCAACTTCAACCAGATACGACATATTTTGAGTAAAAATAAATAAGAAAGAACAGCGTGGATTTCAAATAAAAATTAAATTACAGCAACGAATCTTATTTTTCGCATGATGTGACAGACGTTTTGAAACTTCACTCGCGATATTTCATTGTATTTGGCGATTATATGCAATTTTCGGGAAATTATTGCGGTTTCCAAAGAGTCTACTGAAAGAAATTTTTTTTTTCTTAATCGAGACACGGTCAGTAATCACTTGCTTACCCTGAAGGAGACGTCTCGACGTCATGTGACACTCACATGCGACGTTACGTGACATGCACATCCCCCATCCGTGACATACACATCCCCCATTGCGCTAAGCCCAAAGTTTGTCCTGCACGAACTAATTTCGGAAATACGACCGAAAAATAAGTAAATTCTGGAAGAGATGGGGCGAAGCGAAGCGAATCTTTTGAGGCCTTCATAACACGGCCTTTTTTATGTTTACGTTCATGAAAATCTGCGTGCGATGAACTGCGGATTGGCCCATAAACAACGATGAATATCGCTTGGCAGCTGCATTTCTCTTCTCCGGAATGCTAAAAATATCCTCTTATTGCTTTGCTTCACTCTTGAGCGTGGGAGAGAGTGACGCATGGTCTTGGTAATGGAAAGCATGGTCTCAGTAAAAGATAAATGAGCTCTTAGAATATATCAAAGCTTTTTTTTGCATATACTCTTTCACAAAAGCAAAATTTACATGATCACCTATAACTAAAACGAAAATTTCCCAATAATTTCTGTATTGATTTGCAGAAAAGTCAGGCAAAGCCCTTATCGCACATACAACGGAATGAATGGTACATTTTATGTTAATCATTCCGCCAATCGTAGTACTAAAATTCCTTGAAAATTTCCTCGAAAAAAAACGCCACAGGAAAGCCCTGAATTATATCTACGAAAATCGATACCACAAAATGGACTTTTTGGGCAATTTAGGTAAAACGAAAGACATTCGGATTTTCAGAGATTTAGTTAGGAAGCTCAATTCCGTATCTTCTCAGGGCTTTAGGAGGTCCTAAAATGTCTCAATTAGTAATAATTAAATTCTAAAAATCCTTCCGAAATTGACTTGATCCGTCGGACCAAATCCTAAAAACTTTCTGATTTACATATGATTTACATGTGATAAATTACGGTAGATTGCAAGTTTGAGAACAGTCTGCGGATTCGTACCAGGATATCATATTGAATACCGAAGGTACTGAATTTCGCAAACGTTAAATGGAGGATCTGAATGTCAAAAGCTAAATTTAAATACTCGAATTTAAATTTAAAAAGTAACTTTTTCGGAGGCAATATTAAAAAACTATGATAAGCATGGGGATAACTTAATTCATAGTTCTGCAATTATTCCGAGTCTGTCCCAAAAAGGCATGAACATCCTATGCATTAAACACATTAGACAGGTTAGACACTCCCTCCGAGTTCAGATTGAGTTGTCTCAACAGCATTCTCGCGTATCACAATATCCAAAAACGCTTCGTTGTTTCTATTCTGCCTTTCGTTTTGCGAGAGCGAAATTGAATAAGTTCCGCAAGTTCCTAAGAAAAAATGGAATGGTATGTCGCATTTTTTTCCTTTTACAGGCTCGTCGGTGGAAATAAAAAAGAGAATAAATAAATAAATGAGAATGAAAAAAAAATAACACAAGAGAATGATTATTTTACTTTATTGCTGGATATCCAATTTCCCAGATTTCTGCATATTATCTCCAATATTCCTCCTCTCCAAGTCCGAACCTCCAGGGTTTCATTGCGTGTTTTAAATATTCCGAGCAAATCCCTTACGAAAAGATCCTATAGGACCCTATAAGATTTTTGAAACATAAAACTCTCATAGAATTCCTATAGGATCCTAAAGGAACTCTATGGGATTCCTATAAGAATCCTATAAGATTTTTATGTTTCAAAAATCTCATCGGATCCTATAGAATCTTTTCGTAAGGGATATGATATGAATAAGTATGAATAAATGAAATTAAAATAAAAAATGTTTAATCCTTCAAGCTCGGAAAAATGTCCTACTTTCCATTGATAAAAGAACGGACTTGGCCATTTGATACGAAGTCGGAATTTTACGTCGCTCTTCGCCAATCCGTGTCGCATATTTTAGATCCCATCCGAATTCTCGTGAAATCAGATCAGGCTTTGAAAAGGCGCGCAGAGTTTTGGGAATCGTCCAAATCAGAGCGGATGTTAGCGTTTGGAAAACACTTGGACGAATTCCAAACCTCCGCGTGCCTTTTTATAATTCGATTTCCTCGCATGACGAGTTCAACGTGGATTTCGTATGTTAACCCCCTAACCGCGTCTTAATTTTTTTTTCTTTAAGGATTTATTTGGGATTGGGAAAAAAAAGTCAATTTCATTGTAACAATGTTGTACAAGTCCGTGAAGTGATATATTTCAATTCACATTGACAAAAATGGATTTTCAATCCTCATATAAAGACGCTTATTCGCGACTGACGCTGTTGAGGAGTTAACGTACCCCTTAAGATAAAAGAGAGGGACAGAGCGAATCGGAGCGAATCGGAGCGAGTCGGGGCATCACTGACCAGGTCCCGCCGGTTGCCTGACCGCGTCTCCCCCGAGCAGGGTTGCCAGAGATGAGTCTTTCGCGCGGGCAGGGTTGTCGGAGCCGCTTCTTGTTTCTTTGTCGACGGTGCAATCGCGTTGATTTATGATAATGTTCGCGGCCATCCGGAACTCCACACGAAACGTGATCCTAAGCATTAGTCTGCAACAACTGGTTTCCATGACGACACGCCCTGCAGACGACACCCTTTCCAGAGAGAGAGAGAGAGCACGATAGTCCTGAATTATTTCACCTCGGGCACAGATGAAAACCGACGCGAACCCACATCTTGCTATCAGCAATATCTTTCGTCCGAGACCATAATAATAACGACTATAATAATTCATGCCTTTCATCTTTCGATATACGAGGCGGAAAAACCGTTCCAGTTATTATCGTGGAGTGTTTACGAAAAGCTCCGGGCAGAAAAGCATTTGAGATAAAATTTGATTGATTCCTAGTAAATCCCATTGAAAACGCAGCCGGATCCCCACAACTCGATATACAGGGTAATCATAAAATATTCACATTTCAGCGCACCGTATCTCACAATCAGTACGGCATGGAAAGGTGAAAATGCACAGGGGTGTTAAGGGCACCCACGGGGATGAAAACGTCACAGTTGTCACATGTTGTCACCAGGAGCGCCACTATGACCTGATGTCTGACCAATCACAGCAACTATCCAACATGTCCAGCGTTCAGCATTGCATTGCATCCGTGCGACAACGGACATCACAGCGGCAACGCGCACCTCATCTGGTATACAGGCCGCCTGTCGGCACGCTTGTCAGTTTCATGTTGGCTGAATGAGCTGCACCGCGATCGACATGGAAGTATGGGAAACATGAAACGTATGCGAAAGAAACCACAGTGGCGCCCCTGGTGGCAACATGTGACAACGACAGCATTTGTATTCTCATGGTTTCCTTAAAACCCTAAAACCCCTGTGCAATTTCATCTTCCTATGCCACACCGTTTGTGAGATATGGTGCATCATTTTACATCAAAATACATCAAAAGAGAAGGGAGAAGTCTGGGCCGCCGGTGACCCAAATGTATCACTTTCAGTGTACTATTATTATTATTTACTATTATTATTATAGTGTATATTTGCTTAGCGTTTGCATTTCGAGCGGTGACCACCGACTTCGATGCAGGGGACAAGTCAGAAAGGAGAAAGGATTTCAGTTATTCAGATGCATCTGTGCAAGAGCAGGAAAGAAGGCAAGGGGCAGAGGGGCAGGAGGGGTTGTGATGTAGATCCATACTTTTGTCATCTATTCCATGAATAAGTGAAGGGGAATGCAAGGAAACCTCATGAATTGAATATGACGGACGCGGCAGGGAACAGACGAAAGGAAAAGAGGAAACGCATCCTCCAGAAAAAAATACAAAACTTAGAATCTGCTGAGGGAAAGCTTGCTTTCGTGATGGTGTTCCATCTGATCAAATAGTCGATCGATCGAACCGTTCGTATCGACTTCATATTGTTCTTTCGCAAATCTGCAGTGACTGAGCGAATTTATAATTTAAATGTATCACATTTCTGTACATTTGGGGGCTGACAGGCACGTTAAATCCTGCTTTTCGTGTTGCTCTCAACAGGTCCTTTTCGTGGTTCGGACAATGGTCGCTTCAAACAATGAATATACAGTATATAAATATTTTGAAATAATGTGGGTAGCATTCGGATAGGAACGGAAATCGGGACGGAAAAGAACGGATGAAGTGCGAGTAGCTGTCAACCGCAATCACCCTGGTCGCCTCAACGCGAATTCCACAAGCAGAACGAGAGGAGACTGCGTGCAAAATGAGAGCAGAATGAAAGCAGAATGCGTGGCGACAGTGACGGATTAGGCGAGGCAGAAGTTATTTTTAATCTCGAAAAAGTTTTTTTAACAATTATTTTTCCCAACCACGGCTGCCAATTAGTTGTCTAATCACTTGAAATTGGAGGTTATTTTTGCGCATGAGTTATTGCGTTATGAATGTTTTACACAAAAAGAACTAAGAAAAATGGCCAGAAAATAATTCGGTTCTGGAAGGGTTGAGAGACAAAAATAGAACTCTGTTAACACGTGAAAACCTGTGGTTAGCGCAGGTTAGCACGTGTTGACTGATGGGACGACGCACGCTAATGGGAACGTCAACCTTAACCTATGTTATCCCATTATCACCAGTGTTAATCAATGTGGCAATCACCCTCGTGTGATTATTGTTACCGTCGGTAGATGGCGACCCGATGGCGGGGGGTTTCTCGCTGAGTTGCGAATTCTCAAACTGAAAGTTTGATTATTTGCATGAAATTCTTTGAACTTGAGTCACCCGGGGCAGTCTGCCCGGCCACTGTCATTCTGATGAGCCAACACGGAATGAAAAGTTGGTGATTTCCCCCTCGACCACCTTGGTCTTGGCAGCGTTCGTTCCCCATCCATTTCGCGCAGTCTGCTGATGAAGACTTAGCGGGACATTCTGGAACGATTCCAGCCCAGCGGGAGATGTGGCCACGTCCTCGGTTCCCTTCGCCTTTCATTTTTTCTGCTTCCCAGGGTCATCGCAGACTCCGTCTCGCGATCAGTTCGCAGTTTCGAAAGCGTTTTCCTCCCTCGATTTTCTTGCAAGAGACGTAAGCAGCGTTCAGCGCCTGATTTCCCGTAGGAAAGATGCGACAGCTCGCCCTCAAAACCCATTTGAGCACCTCCCACACAACATCCCCGGCACAACAGACCTCCATTCCCAGCATCTCATCTCCTTCCGTGCCTCAGCAAACCACACCGAGGAGGAAAGAGAGGAGGAGCGGAAGACACGCGAACCAGCGATGAAGGAACACAACATCCACTCGCATCCACTCCATAGAGATTTCTCGAGGCGGAAGAAAGTCCCAAGCCAATCTCCAGCCACTTAGCTTCCAATTACGATCCATGCAATATATCAGCCCGTGTCCTCTTTTCCTCACTTTTATTTCGTTTCACGCGGATTTGTGTCTGCAATCCCCCCTTGATTCGCAAGCCGTCTGGTTCCCAGCCATTTCTTGTGAGCAGAACATCCGGAAGATTTCCGGGAAATTTCCGGATGATGCATCAGGGCGATGCAGGGAAATTATGCCTCGGCACGTTAACATGCCAACGTGTTGACTTAAACACTTAGCAACGGTCGGATTTTTAAAGCAAATTTTCCTTTTTGCGATCACATTGATTTGATAACTGCATTGGATAACTCGAAATTCAGGGGGGAAAATTTATTTGACAAAATCGCCTTATTTTGAGAAAGTAGCAGTCAAAAGTGGCCTGCACGCGATTGCCAGACTCGTTTTTTCGTTTCCAGACAAATATTTCTTTGTCTGGAAATCAACGGAATCAAAGGAGGCGAGGGAGTTCCGGCGATATCAAATTCGCTTATTGTAATAACATAATATAATATATATTGGATATTCGTGAATATTATTTCCAATCTGACACACAATACGACGATGAGGAACATATAAATGGAATATGAGATTTGGTTTTTGGTTTTCGAGATTTAATAGCAATAAGAGGCGTTCATCGCGTAAAACTCATGTAAAAAAAATTCATAAAATGCAGCTAAGAGTTCGTGCACCAAATTTAATTAGCATCATTCAACTCCTTTTTGGTGCTGCAAAATAAACTTGAACTGAATCCGGTACTTTAAGGCAAGATTGCAGGATTTCCCCGCAAAATAATATTTCACATAAAGGACATTTCAGGTACCTCTGAGCATCTGAGGGCATTTGAGAGCATTCTTCCGCTTTTTCCTCGAACGGTCGAGCAGTGTGAAGCGACAGCAAACTCGTGACTTCTCAACGACGGAGGGAGAGAGACCGTGATATATGAGACGGGAACGCCCAATAACGCTCCCATATATCCCTCTATATACCGTCTATGGCCCTTCACAATAATATATCCCAGTTTAATAAAGCCTTTTTTCCTTCTCCCCACCTTCCCCTCCCCCTTCCCCTTCCCCTAACTCCC
>CAJPEV010003727.1:0-25254 GCA_905338385.1 Darwinula stevensoni | reverse complement strand
ACACCCAATCCAGTAGTCACAACCTTCCAGCTCCCAACTTGGCAAACCCTTCCCCCCACCATTTCCACCTTTACTAGTTCCCTCATCCCGAACCCGTATCCAAGAACCTTTCCATTATCCTAGACGTAGTGTCTAAGTGCTTCGGGATATTGTGTGTGTCAGTGGGACTTCCGTGTTGCAGGAAGCCGCCTCATTCTTAACAGAATTCTTCTTTTCTCCTCCATCAGGAAAGTTTCTCCTACTCGTTCCCTGACCATCCTCCATATTAACGTTAATGGTTTCAATGCCAAGAAAGCAGAGTTTCTTAATTACATTGAAGAGGTCAGACCTCACATTATATGTATCAGTGAGCTACTGATACAGTGAGCTATTTGCAATCAACAAGTTTGATCCCCCCCCAACCTAACACTTGGTGGTAAAACCATACCATACTCCCCTCATGTTAAATTTCTTGGTCTCACATTTTAAAGTAACTTCTACTGGACCAATCACATTGCATACCTTAGAAGTAAAGCTAGGCGTAAACCTAATTGCCTAAAGATAATAAGTGGGACCAACCGTTGCAATCCAGGAACAGTACTGCATCTTTATAAGACCATCAGCCCGGTACTCACATACGGCCACGCAGCCTGGGCCAACTGTTCTGATTCTGCTTTTTTAAGATAACAGACAGTCGAAACAGCAGCCATCAGGTAAGCATTAAGGCTCCCAGGCTATGTCTCTAAGAAGTACCTTTACCAACAGTCCAAAATAGAGCCACTGCCGCAGTACGCCTCCAACCTTGCTTTGAAATACCTTGAAGACACAAAGCGCCCGACATCCACCACATCAGGGCAACTACCAACAGGAAAGTTAAATTTAAAAGGCACAAAAGAGTAAGAACTTATCCTGTATTCAACTTGATCCGCAGAACCGAGGATGGCCAGGGCATCCTACATCCTACATCCATTGAAATACAGTGGTACCTCGCATAACGAACGCAATTCGTTCCAGCGGTGCGTTCGTTATGCGAGGTGTTCGCAAGTGAAACATTTCTCCTAATTTCCTTGATTTTTCGCGGCGACGTGGACCGGATTACATGATTTCCCATAGATGTCTATGGGAAATCGTGTTTCGCATAAAGAAACACCTCACATAACGAACGCACCGCTGGAACGAATTGCGTTCGTTATTTTTCAAGGTTATGCCTAAGTACATTATCTCATGCACGTGCGTCGCCTATGCAATCATATAATTTCAACATAAAAAAGGAAGCTGAAAGCTTAATTTTTTCAAGAAACATGAATTGAACTGACTTGAATGAACTTCTAACGTCCTTTGAAGGACCAATTTTAATGTAAGCTCAATTTAGTCATAAAGCAACCTAAACCTTTATTATTTTTTTACAGGAAGTTGGTAACGGAATTTTGAAACTCATCCACTCTCCAGTAGAGGAATATTCTAGTTTTTGAAGTAGCAAGGTCCCACCTGATGGTGGGACTACTGTTAACAAGTGCATACAACAGCTATAATCGCTGTTGTAGTTTACTCGCACTGACTACTTTTTCTAAAGGCACAGCAAAACCACAAGATTTCGAAATAATTGGTGGGTCACCACCAGGGAGGTGCCACTTCCGGTCAAATATTCTTGGACTTGATCGATAAAATGTCTAAAAGGGTCCTGATAGCGTAGCAGGCCAAAGGCGAATACACAGAAACTAATTCTATTCTAATACTTTAATTCAGAGGTCAAAAGTTGTGGTGGTGGTGGTCGTCATGGCTGTCACCGCCAACGCGCGGGCCTACGATGGTATGCCATTCTGGGTTATAGGCCAGGCCTACAAGGCTATCCTTTCCATGCCATCTTATCTTACACTTTAATTCGAAGAGCCTGAGAGTTGTGGCAGTGGTTGTCACCCCAACGCGCTAGGCCTAAGAGATTAATCATTTTAGGCCATAGGCTAGGCAATCCACCCTTTGAAGAGACTGCTATTCTTGGCCAACCAACGCTTTTAGCGCCAGGTTCATCGGGCTATATCAATCTGAGCCATAGGCTGTGGCTCATATTATTTCTGAAAGCTTCATCTTTAGGCATTGAGTTAGCTTTATCAAAGGGTGCTATTGTCACGTTTTCACTGATCGACTGAAAGTTCTCCATTTGAATACATTCTTTGCTGAAGTATTTTTTTAATATGTACTTTGTTTCGTTAGTTCAGGCGTGGCGGTTCGGGCCATCGCACAGTCGTTTGCCACAGCGAGCACTGCCAGGCTGTACATTTTGCTGTAGGGCAGGGACATTTGTTTCACATTGCTGGCACAAAAGAAAAATGCTCCTGCTGCAACTCACACCTTACCCTAAGGCTCTGAAAGTGTTGCTCGCTGGTGCTAATGTGGCGACGAGACATTTCCAGGAATTAGTCGATAGCATTGTGTCGCACGTGCACTAACTTCCCTCTGTGGCGTCGAACTTGGAAATGGTCCGTACTTTTTCAGAATCATTGGTGTCTGTACTATACGCTAACGCTAATAGCCCAGCTGATCTGTGATGCAAGAGTGCTAGGAAGACGAAATCAGCAAAGTCGTCTTGAGTCTCATGAAAACGTGCAAAACCGAGGCGTTCACAATGGCGATTGTGACAATTAGCTCGAATGTCATGGTGATGGTGTTTAGGAACAGAATCTCCCTGTGTATTGTAAGCTAAATGTGTATTAATGTATTTTAGCGGTTAAGTTCCGAATGAGTGCGATGAAAAGGATTGTCAAGGAGACGTTATGCTCACAATAGATTATTTAAATTTTAACCTATTAGACAGCCAGCGTCTATATATATATAATATACTTGGGCCACCGTGTGTATGTCCGCAAGTGCATATGCGGCACCTTCATGCCTGCCTCCGGGTGTACGTCTCCCTCTCCTCGACTTGCACTTTTTTTTCCCGGCCATTGCGACAGTCGGATCTATTCATATTTTCGATAACATAACAGCCCTTGAGGGCGGGAAGAGTTCAGATGGCATAAGAGGACGAAAAAGACGATGGAACGCGCGGGAATCGAAACGAGAACCTACTGCGTGCCGGTCAAGGATGCTTCCTCCACACCATCCCTAACACTACCACGAGAGGACGACATTCTACGCATGCCTCCGCCGTCCCCCCTCCGGGTGTTCACACCTCCGATACGGAATTCTTCGCAGGGACGTGTACAAGTCCCCGCGCATCACACTTGTTCGTCCCCTTTCATACCTTGAGGAAGGATTACTTTCTCGCCGGGGATGAGATCTCCGCCCGTTTATTTCTCGGGATCCGGAAAAGTTGTTTTCTGGCACGAACACTCTCGTGAGTAGGGGGGGATGTGGTGGTGGTGTGCAATACGTATAACGTCCGAGCGGTTTGCTACGCAGAGCGTTGAGAGAGAGAGCCGTCGTCTAAACTCTTGAATGCGCGACGATGCTACATGCTTAGCCTGGCCCCTGCGCGAGAGTTTAGGCATGGGTTAACCTCACATTCGTCGGATAATATATGGGTGAAAGCGGCCGGATCCCATTAGAATGGGACAGAACAGGAAGGCTTGTTCTTGGATCGCAAAGATGCCGCTGGCTGAGTCGTATCCATATCCGTATATTTCACTCATAGGCTTGCACGCGAAGTGATGGAGATGATCTTTGCGGACAAGGTTGCAACCGATAGGGAAAAGTGCGATAAATGTCGCGGGATCCTGGCGAGGAAGTCATCCTCCCTTCAGCGGGATGAAAGAGGGCTAGAAGAATTGTACGTGGGGACACGTAAATAATGGGAAAGAGTTGCTGCTGCCTCTAACGATGGTAGGGCCACGGAGTTTTAGGGCCGCCAAATGAACTCGGGATTTCTTGCCGAAGAGTACGTGAAAGTCTTCCACGGGTCTGCTAGTATTAATAAATTCGTCTTGTATGTCCGAGTGTGAGGGACAAATCTATGTGAATGACAAGGTTGACATTGAACAGCTGCAGTTCAGTCATTAGGAGGCCAGTTCACACAGGGTTATCACCAATCAAAAGCCAGGAAATTGGAATATGATTAAGTGAAATTTAAGATAATTTGAACATGCCATACTCGGGTTATGAGTCATTAATTGGAACTGTATCAAAGATTGACACAAATTTGCCCTTCACTGTCGTTTTCAACGGAATCAAAAATGAATGCAACTATTGAAACAATACCTAGTAAGAAAGAGACGAACGGAATGTGCAAAGACTTCGCAAAATGAAAATATTTCGCAAGAATTTCGGTGTGCCTTTAGAGAAGGTAGCCAGTGCGAGTAAACTACAACAGCGATTATACCACTAGCTGTTCCATGCACAAGTTATGATATCTTTAAATATAACTGCTAAACTTTCCTAGAATGGCCTAGATATGGAAGTTGGCTTGCAAATGTGGTAATTCTTAATCAAATCCACTTGGCTCCATTGCAGTTAGCTGGAGGGTATGATGTTCGACTTTATTCCATAGATACTACAATGTAGCGTAGGCTTTCGAGACGGGCGGCTCTAACCAAGTCCTCTTCTACTATAGCTTAAAAGCCTGAGAGCCTAGAAGACCATGTCCTTCTAGACTATAGGCTTGATTGGAAATCTGCTTCGTCGATGGGTAGTCTGGCTCGTGTGCATACGTCGAGTATGGTATGGCATTGTAGAGGCGAACTTCATTAGAGATCAAGTCGGGAGTGGGAGTGAGAGTTATTCAACTCTGGTCTAGCAATGTTTAGCTCACGGACACCTCCCTTTTTGAGTTTTTACGCAGTACATTTCGCCTAGCCAATGGCCGCGAAAGTCGTAGCCATGTAGGCTAAGGTAGCTGAGGCTCAGGTGAAAGCGTCGGATCGACGGGGAAAAAGTCCGGTACGCAGTGTGTCGAGATGCAAGTCGTTTAATCTCTTCCGTGATGTTTTCGCGAACAACGGTCCACAAAGTTCGGGTCATTTGCGATATGTCGCCGTTTTCTTTGCCGTTTGGGGCAAGTGGCGGAGTTCGTCATGTGAGTTCTCTGGCATTGGCTGCATCTAGGATGCAGGCTGTTTAATATTGCCTGCCAAGTCTTGGGTTCATGGCTCTTCCCTGCGCAGGAAGAGCAGACGTATTTCTCAGTTTTGTATTGGCTGATGTAATGGGTGCATTACAAGTATCTGAAGTACTGAGTGATTTGCGGTTGGAGAACGAAGTCCTCGGGCCTTGAATCGCAAGCAACCTATTTCGAGGGTGCCGGCCTTCAGGAGAGCACGGACACGGTCCGTGTCGAGGGTCTCTACGAGGATAATGGGAATGGGCACGCCTCTCATGGTCTTCCTCTTGCGCGTATGGCCTCCTTCGTTGAGGGAGAATTCCTTGCTCTGACACAGGGTCATCGCGAAGGGTCTCGCGATCTTGGAGGCTGACTCCTTTTACTTCGCATTTAATAAGTGGCAGCATAGCTTTTGCTGGAAAGACCTCGCCGCCAATGGCTGAATCGTCCTAACTGTTAAACACCCGAGGGATGTTTGAGGAAAATCGGAGGGCAGTTGACTTGGCGAGGTTAAAAAAAATTCTCCATTTAGAACTATACTGATGTATGGAATCCAGGGCCTCATGGGCCAGTGTCATGGTATTCTACGCAGCCTTGCTTTCAAGCTACTTCCAGATTGCCATGTCGTCTACAAATTGGGAGTTATTGACCACTTGTCGTAGATTGTGTACATACAGGAGGAAAAAGAGTGGGGCAAGAACTGAACATGGGGGACTCCTGATGAGTTTTTAGATGATTCAGAGGTTGCACATTCTACTCTTACTCTACGAGTGCGGTCAATGAGATATGATTCCACAAGTGCAACGAGGTCAAGGGAACGATACTAAATTTAACTTTAATTTTGTAGAGCTGTTCCCTATGCCAAACTCTGTTGAATGCCCTTTCAACACCAAAGAAAAGTGTTAGGAGAGGGTAGTTACGGTTGCCGGCATTCAAAATGTCGTTTTGCGGACGGACGAGCTGGTTCAAAGTGCACATGTTGTACTGGAAGCAGGTTTGTGGTGGGTGGAGTATGCCGTTACTTTCTAGTAAAAATACTTTGCTATCTAGCGTTTTTCCCAGGACACTGAGAAGACTAATCGACCAGTAGTTAGAGGGTTTAGTTAAGTTTTTTTCCTGCTTTGGGATCATTGTTACGAGAGTCGACTTCAAGTTTGAGTGAAGCTATCTATAAGTGATGAAAGAATTGTAGAGTTTGGCAAGTAATGCAGTTTAAATGTACGTTTTTAAGAGGTTTGGTGAAGTCTTATCGGCTTTGTTAGGCAGAGGGATAAATATCTTACTTATCTCCTCAATATGTAATTACTGATCCTGGATGCTTTCAAGAGGATTCATTATCTTTGGGGGAATGCTTTTTTTTTTTGCTGCGAGTGGGAGCAGGATGGCTGATGGGGAGGAATGACAAGGGCTTCTGCAAGGAGAAGTAGACATAGTGGTGGCGCGGACGCCCTGGACGGTTTCCTTTTACTTGCGATCATTCCTGAATAGGATACGGACAGGTTGGAATCTGGGAATTTCTGTGGAAGATATCTCATGTGGGAGACTCTATCAGAGCAGGCACGCGAGTCGTCTCGGTTAATGCCTTTACAGGTTATGCATTTCATGACTCCCATTGCACGATTGGGGCAGGATGCAGCTGAATGGGCGCCTGCGCATTCTAGGGAAACACGTAAGCCAAAGGTATTTTATATCGCTCATGAGAACTTCCTGACCAGGAGAGAGCTGCTCAGATCCGGGTTTAGGAAAGAGATCTAAGAGGGAAAAATCTATGATTTTCTTTTCGAAATCGAGACTTTCATCTTGGGAGTCAGATCCTAGGAAGCCAGGGGTTCAGTCATAGCTCCCAGCAGAGTTGATGCCAAAACAGAGGCTTTGCTCTCATCAGTGCAGTGAGTCCGCCGTCGTGTTTAAGTGGTATGTCATGGTTATTTCTATGATAGGTTGCCCACTCTTCTGAATAGCTTCCAAAAGTTTGCTTGGTCCTCTTCATTATTTAGCGTTCGCAGAAATTATTCCATTACTGAGCGCTGTCGCTTTTAATGAGAGAGCAATTGTCGTTTAAGATGAAGCCGCTGAGAACCTGACCTGCTTCGTTGGGTTCGTTGCTAAAGGACAGATTAGGAAAATGAGCGTTTAAGTCGCCTATAAGGAGCGAGGGGCTACTTATTTTATTAATGAAGTCAAGGTCGAAAAGAGGGGGGTATTTGGGAGGAAAATAGGCGTGGAAGAGAGTGAGAGTTATTATCGGAAAGAGAATTTTTATGCCAATAGTCTCTGAATCAGTGTGCTAAGTGCGACTAATTAATTCTGAGTCGAGGTTGCTAAGAATGTACACTGCTGAATCCACTGGAGCGGTCTATTTCGAAAATAAGGTTTGTAACAGTAGTAGTTCCTAATAGTAGGTGCCTTTTTACATTTAAGCTCGCTGAAGCAAATGATTACATTGAGCAAGTTCAGCCCGTTATGTAAGATTTCGGGGCCTTGGAAAGAATTGCAATTTAAGTGTAGAAAGAAGACAAGGTTAGAGGTCAATAATTAGTGGAGGAGGAGGAGACGGTAGGGGGTGAGGCGGGAAGTGAGAGTGAGAAATCGTAGGCGTGCAGAGCTGTAGTGATGCTCTGCAGTTACTGCCGGAGCAGCTGGATGACCGCGTATCGCTCGGGAAATGCTTGCTGGGCGTGGGCGGACGCGGGCTCGATCGCGATGGCAGCGGGTGCTACAGCAGCGACGGGAGCGAGGGCGGCCTGACACGTGGGCGGTGTTGTCCATGCAGGTCGCGAGGTGGGTGGCGTGGGGACAAGTTTCACGGGCGTCCTGACGGGGCGGGTTCCGATAATTAAAAGCCGGCCTAGAGAATGCATGGGTGTTATTTTGCTCCCTGAACTCCTCCTGGATTTTCCTGGCAAGTAAGAGCCCGAGAACCTCGGATCTGAGGTGATCTGCCGCCGTTTTTCTTGCCGTTTGGGGCAAGCGACGGAGTTCGCCATGTAAGTTCCTTGGCATTGGCTGTATTTAGGGTGCAAGTCATCTAGCCTGGCCTGGCAGTTTCTCTGCGCATGGCCTTTACCCGCACAGAAGGAGCAAGTGTCTCTGTCTGCTTTGTAATGGCCGTATTCCAGGCATTTAAAGCACTGGATAATGCGCCGTTGGAGAAGGAACTCCTCGACCTTAAAACGCAAGCACCCTACCTCAAGGGTTCCGGATTTAACTAGAGCACGGGCGATATCCGTGTCCAGGGCTTTAACAAGAATGAGGGAAGAGGCGCGCCGGTTTTTGTTTTCCTCATGCGCGTAAGGCCTCCTTCGTGGAGGGAAATTCCTTGCTTTGTCGCAAGGACATCGCGCATGATCTCAAGATCTTCGTTAAGGCCAACTCCTTCGACAAGGAATTTAATTAGTTGGAGCCTTGCCTTCGCAGGGAATGCCTCGCCACCAATTCCGGACTCGCTCCAACTGCTGCAGATCCGTGGGATGTCTGAGGCCTTTTCGAGGCTCAGCACGAACCCTGTGTTTCGAGTTGCTCGGATGTCGAGCAGGCGGATGGTTGGAAATGCGTTTGCAAACGCACGGGCAAAGGGGATTTTTTTTTTATTTTTTGGCGGCAGGGCATGAATAAAGAGAAGATTCTGAAAGTAATGAGGCTGTGCAGGAGTGGGGCGCGAATGGTTGGGAGCAGCGCGAGATTTACTCGAAGGAGCCGTTCCCGGCTGAAAAGGCGAGCTGACAGAGGATTTATCTGGAGAGGAAGGGGGCGTCCGCGAATAAGCAAGGGATTAATAAAGAGCGGAATTCAGGTCGACTTTTTCCTTGCACAGGAGAGTTGCTGGGGAGGAAGCGCGAGAAGAATTGTGTGAAGGTGGGGGAGAGGATGAAGCGGCAGGGAAGGGTTGCCGCATCGAGCGATTCGAGGGATTTGAGACGAGAAGGTGGTGTGAGCAAGAGGCTTGCTGGTGGGGAAGATGAGGGCGGTAAATGCATATCCTCGGGATGTCTCAGGCCTTTTCAAAGCTCAGCACGAACCCTGCGTTTCGAGTTGCTCGGATATCGAGCAGGCGAACACTTGGGAAGGCGTCTGAGATCGCAAAGGCGATCCTTGTTGGTACTTTGGCAGGAGTGCCCGGATAAAAATTGGATTCTGAAAGTAATGAGGCTGAAAAGAATTGGGGCGCGAGTGGTTGGGGGCAGCAAGAGATTTAATGGAAAAAGCGGTTCCAGGGTGAGAATGGGAGCTGATAGAGGATTTATCAGGAGTGGAAGGAGGCGTCCGCGAGTGAGCGTGGGACAAATAAGGAGCGAAATTCAATTTGCCTTTATTAGGCAGAGTTGCGTGAAGGAGGGGGACGGGATGATGCGGCAGGGGAGGGATGAGACGTTGATGAGCAAGAGTCTCTTGCTGGTGGGGAAGGTGAGGGCCGTAATGGCGAAGGCTGTCGCTTAGAGCGAGGAGAGGGATTAAAGATAACTGAGGGTGCGGGCGAGGAAGGGCCCCTTTTGCGCAGCCTCCTATTCACAGGCATGACTAATGCCTGGGAAGAGAGACATTGAAGAAAAGGTGTGGGAAATTAAAAGTGAAGTAAGGAGAAGGTGATGAGAAAGATAAAAGGAAAAAAGATAATGAGAAAGAAGTTTGATGAAAGTTAAATCTAAAGAACGACAGATACTTTCAATGTGTTAATGACCGAGGAAAATGGAAATAAGGTGAAGGATGACGCCTTAAGAAAGACGATTTGAAGGCTCCCGGAACAATGGGCCCCGGCAGTCGGGGAACGGATTGAGCCTGGGACTGGACTCTAGCTGAGGAATCAGGGAGACACGGAACCAAAGGATTTTATTCACACATGGGGAATTGGCTGTTCGGGCTTAAAGCCCCCTCAGCCTGTTTAGGTACAAGTTTGTTGATATTTTTTATACAATAATATTCTTATTCAGTTTTCTTGGTGAAGATGTAGTTACTTCAGTATTCCTTCTCTGTAGCGAGACCCATTTTTTTTAAATAGAAGGAGCTAATTGTATGGGGAGCCCCGCTGTCACGTGTTGGACCGCCACATTACTCCCGCCCACCATGGTGAGATCCTCCTAACACCAGGGCTGGCAGATTGCGAAACCCTGGAGAAGCTGTTGTGAACGCCATAGGAAGGTGACCCATGACTCAGGCGTGAGGACGAGTGTGCAGGCACGCTCGCCTCCACGCCTGGATATCTCCCGTTTTTACTTTTAGCTGTTAATTCTATTTTCCTTATTGACAGAGAGCGGCCTTTAATGAGGAGCAAGAACAAGAAGATCCTGTAATTTAATTTGTTAATAGATTTGGGGCTTATTACGTTTTAGGTCCACATGTTTCTGAAGAAGTTTAATTTACGTCATAGCAGTTTACAATTCTCTTTCATTATATACATCTTAATTTAGTTCTTTCTGAATTTATTGAATTTGCATCCTGTCGGAAGTTGTTTCGAGGATTGTTGCCTCAGAGGAAGCGTAGGTTGCTCCAGGTGCCAGCTTGCCGTAAGGGCCTTATCAGGCGCCCTGGTGAGAGTAGCTGAAGCTACAGGTTAGTTGAGACAACAGAGTCAAGTGAGAGTAGATTGAGGAGTGAGGTCTTACTTTTGCCGCTAAAGTGAGAAGTTCTGGATTTTTTTTTCATGCTTAGCGCGAAGAACAGAAAGAGAGAGGTAGTTTTGAGCTGGGATGTGCTTAGGGCTTTCCTAGGCGGCAGGAAAAAGAAGCACTGCAGCGAAGGAATATAGGCAGGAGAAAGTGAGCGAGCCTGAAGTGGAGTGAAATAGTGAAGGGGTAGGTTTTAACCTCGATCGATTCTTGTGCCGCAGAAAAAAAGCACTGTCGGCACAAAACCGATAAGAGCAGGAAGGCTTAGGGGTCGGTGGAAGGGTTAGTACTTTTTCCTAAGCATTGCAGGATTTTATTATAAGGATAGGTTTTACTGTGCTTGAATCGCCCTATGGTGAATTTCTTATTCAATCTTTCAGGATTTCTCGGATATCCCCTGGCCTTTTAGGATCGTTGAAATAGTTGAATGCTGAGAGAGAGGGGTGAGTCCGATGATTCTATATATATATGGGTTAGGAAAGAAAGTTGGGAGGCGGAAGGCATATTTGATTGCAGCTCGTTCGATTGCTTCGAGCTGATTGAGGACCGTCTCTGGGTAGTTGGCCCAGGCTGGGAACGCATCTGTTAGGACCGGGCGGAGATGAGTTACATATAATTTCAAAATTACATGTGGTTCACATTTATTAATCTCGGCCAGAATCTTTAAGCACATAAGTTTTCTGGATGCTTTCGAGCGGATTGCTTTTGACGTGATTGTTCCATCTTAGAGACTATCGAAATTTATCCCAAGAAATCGTGTGAAGCGCAAGCGCGGGATGAGTACATCGTCCGTGCAGACGTTTACAGTATGGAGTTTTCTGTCGCGGGCAAACAAGAGGAAGGAGGTCCTTGGATGTCATGCTAATGCGCCAGTTGCAGCAATACTTTCATAAAGCGTTAAGCGCCGCCTGGGCCCCCGACTCGAGAGCGGTGACCTCTGCCTGAGAGCCAAAGGGCGGTATCGTCCTCGTATTGGCTCGTACAAACATTAAGCCTACGTGGGATAGAACCGGAAAGATTGTTAACATGGAAAATGAGAAGAAGGGGTACAATTACGGAGCCCGGCGGAACTCCCGCTGTGGGGGAGGAGATCTCGGAAAGTGAGTCCCCGACCCTTACCCTGAAAGATCTCTGTCAGATAGGAGGCTGTTCAACTCAGAAGCTGCAGGGGGATTTTGAAATGAGAGAAGAGTTTATAGATTAGCCCTGCATGCAAAACCTTATGAAAGGCTTTAGTGACATCGAAGAAGAGAGCAAGAAGGTGTTTTTTTTTACCATGGACAGCCACCAGTCTGTCATGATGGAGACGAACGAGCTGATTTGTAGTACAGAGATTCCTACGAAAGCCTGTCTATGACGGAGAGAGCATGTTTTAGTTCTAGTCATGGAGACGAGAATTAAGAATTCTTTCAAACAGTTTTTGAAGGGTGCTGAGGAGGCTAATAGGGCGATAGGAAGAGGGGTCTGACAGGTCCTTATCGGGCTTAGGGATCATTGTAATTATAGCGGACTTCCACCCTAAAGGGACATGTGTAGCGCTCCTTTCCTTCCTTGTGCTTTTCCTTATCAAGACATAATGGTAGGAGCGCTGGTGGGAGCTGAGAGGGTGTAGGCTCAGATCCCTGGAGTATCTGGCAGATAGTGTCCAAGTTACCCGGCCTGGGGTTCCTATGGAACCCTTCACTAAAGGATCATAGGCCCTTTGCAGACGGCTCAAATAAATAGATAAAAATGCCCATAAATAACTCTAAATTTACTCTTTCAAGATGTATAAAAATTACATTCTTTGAGAATATATTAAAATTACCTTCTATAAAAAGGTTGTAAAAGTTTAAGATCACAAAGTTAGATCGCAAAATAGAAAATCATAAGGACATATCACCTAACCCTATCTTGACAGGATTAGGGGAAGAGTCCGGCCGATAAGGCAACTGGGCTCTTTACCCCGGGAGGGTAGAGCAAGAAGGGTAAGGCATAAAATATTGGGAGGTGTTGGGCCGCAGAGAGGATAGGCCGGTCGCCCTTGCACTTCAAAGTTCTATAAAAAGGGTCTCTGTGGTAGCTGACCGAAGAGATGTAGTTGTAGAGTCTAGCTGGAAGATCGAAGAAAAGAGTCTCACGCCACACGGCCGACGAGCACTAAGCCAACTCCTCTTGCCTCCACGCAGGTCCCAAACACTCCGTCCGGAAGAGCTCCTCTGAGGCTTCCTCGATTTTCCTTCCCGGTTGCCCGATTCACTTCTCGTTTTCACCAGCACTTATTAACTTTCAGGTCTCTCAATTTCACAACATGAGTTTAAAGGTTGCTTTAGAGTTACATAGAGTGTGTTACAATATTACTCATTCAATGCTTGAAATTTAACCAATGCATTATCTCACAACCAAACAATGCCGATGATCGATATGGCGACGTCCACGGTCTTGCAGACCGGGGCCGCGGGTCGGGGAAAAGAATGGCTAGATTTACACATGGCCTAGGCGGAGGTAGGTGTTAAAAACGAGGTAGAGTGAGTGAAGGGCACGCTCTGGGAGATGCTTAATACTATTTACGAAAATATTATCTGGGCCAGGGGATTTATTAGGAGAGACTTGATCGCGGCCTCAATCTCTTCCAGCGTTATTTCACTTATGAAGGCTTTCTAGGCAGGAGAGAGCTGCTCAGGCATAGGAATGAGGTTAGAGGGAAAAATGTATAATTTCATTTTCGAGATCGAAGCTTTCCTCTAGGGGGTCAGGTTCCACCGAGCTGGGGGGTTCAGTCATAGCTTCCAGCAGGGTTGATGCAAAAACTGAGGCTTTGCTCTCATCACTGCAGTGAGTCCTGCCGTCGTATTTAAGGGGTCTGTCAAGGTTATTTCTAGGATTGCCAACTCTTCTGAATAGTTTCCAAAAGTTTGCTGGATCCTCTTCGCTGTTAAGTTGCTCGCAGAAATGCTCGCAGAAATTATTCCAATACTGAGCGCGCTCGCTCTTAATGAGGGCTTTAATCTCGTGATTAAGTTGATTTATTACTGGTTTAAGGATAGGGTCTTTATTACAATAAAACAAGCGTTGGAGTTTCCTCCGCTCATTAATCTTAGAGTGGGTTTGAGGCGAAAGAGCGTACGGTTCACTGGACCGAGTCATCTTGGGGACGGCAATTTCCTGGGCAGTTTGGATCACTTCAGTGATGAGAGTGAGGGCTTCCTCGAGTTGGGGGACGGTATCAAGAGGGAGAGTGTCGGGGAGGAGAGTCTCGACGTTATCCTGGAAACTATGCCAGTCGACGTGACGAAGATCAAATCGAGGGAGGCTTGGAAAAAAAGGGGGCTGATGGGTGAAATTACAGTTAACCAGAATGGGCACATGATCGCTCCCTACGTCTTCTTCTATGAAGAAATTGCGGTAAAAAGGGAGGAAATGTGCGTTGCCCGGTGCAAATTCAATTCTGTACAAGTTTCCTTGACTGGGACAGTGGTGGGTGGGGCAATCGTCATTTAAGATGGTAAAGCCGCTGGAGGCTATGAAGTCGCTAAGAATGCGACCTACTGCATTTGGTTCATCGCGAAAGGATAGATCAGGAGAATGAGCGTTTAAGGGTCACGAAGAAGAAGCGAAGGACATTTTATTCCATTAATAAAGTCAAGGTCAGAAAGAGGAAGGGGATTTAGGAGGAAAATACGCGTGGAAGAGAGTAAGAGTTGTTATGGGAAAGCGATTTTTCACACCAATTATCTCTGATTCATGATGCAAAGTGTGATTAATTCTGGGTCGAGGTTGTTGAGAATGTACACTGCTGAAACCCCTTGGAGCGGTCTATTTTGAAAGCTGGGTTTGTAACAGTAATAATTCCTAATAGAAGGTGCCTTTTTACATTTAAGTTCGCTGAAGCAAGTAATAACGGGCTTAACTTGCTCAATGTAATGCAAAACTTCGTGGCGCTTGCTTTGGAAACAATTATAGTTTAAGTGACGGCCAGTGACGGTCGCGTTGGCCTGTAGTACGCGCCTAAGCTGGTTTACTGTTTCAGCTCATCCTGAATTTTCTTTGCGAGTAGGGAGTTAGAAAATTCGGGTCACTGGCGACCTGTCGTCGTTTTTCTTGCCGTTTGAGGCAAGCGGCGGAGTTCATCATGTGGGCACCCTGACAATGGCTGCATTTAGGGTGCAGACCATTAAACCTCGCCTGGCATTTTTTTTAGGAGTAGCTTTTCCCCGCGCAGAAGGAACACATCGCGGTCAGATTAACACTGGCAGATGTAGTGGCCATATTCCAGGCATTTGAAACACTGGATTATGCGAGGCTGCAATACGAACTCCTCTACTCTGAGACGTAGGCATCCTATCACGAGAACTCCTACTTGCAGGAGAGCGCGGGCCGTGTCGGTGTCAAGCGCTTTAAGTAGGATCATTGGGAGAGATGCGTCTTTAATTGGTTTTCCTCATGCGGATGAGGCCGCCTTCATGCAGAGAAATCCCGTGCTTGGTTGCGAGGACTTCGCGAATGGTCTCTAAGTCCTCCTCTACCCCGACGCCTTTAATAATGAATTTAAAGAGCAGAAGGCTTCTCCGCCGATTCCGGACTCGCTGCACCTGCTACATGTCCGGGGAATGTCAGATGCTTTTTCGAGGCTCAGCACGAACCCAGTCGATCGAGTGGCACGGATATTGAGCAGCGGACGGTAGGAAAGAAAGTAGAGAAAGAGCGAATGAACGCGATTTTCTGCTGGAGTTTGAGAGGCAAACCTTAAATGAAAATGGTGTTTTGAAAATAATAGCCATTTGCGGATTCAGATCGGCTCGGGTTCAAACTAGCGGCAGGTGCATTAGGAAGAAGGCTTTCATGAAGCGAGTTCGAGGATACGGATAATTTCGTTGGGGATGAGAGAGGCGTTCCTGAGTGAGCGGAGGGCAAATAGGGAGCGAAGTTTGCCTAATCAGCAGCGGCTGATTTCTGAGGAGTGAGGGGTGGCGGCGAGGGGGAGGGTGCAAGGATGCAGCTGGAGATGCTGGCCGCTTGGAGGGAGGAGACGGATTAGAAGAGTCTGAGGGTGCAGGGGGAGGAAAGCCCCTCTTCCTCAACTTTCTCTTTCCAGGCATAATGAATGCCTGCAAAGAGAATGTACTAGTAAATGGAGAAGGGACACAGGCAGGGACCAAAGGCCGGCAGCGACGGGTGCTACGCGGATGGCGGCGGACGTTGGTGCCGATGCCGCGGAGGGACGCGAGGGCAGCGCGACGGGAATCGGGGCGGCAGTTACAAGCTGTCGCGAGGCGGGCGCGACTGGAGCGAGGGCGGCCTGACACGGGGGGTGGGGTTGACCATGCTGGTCGCGAGTCGGGTGGCGCAGGAACAAGCATCACGGGCGTCCTGACAGGGGGCGGGTTCGGATAGTTAAAAGCCGGCCTAGAGAATGCACGGGTGTGCTCCCTGAACTCCTGGATTTTCCTGGCAAGTAAGGAGCCCGAGAACCTCGGATCCGAGGTGATTTGCCGCCGTTTTTCTTGCCGTTTGGGGCAAGCGGCGGAGTTCGCCATGTAAATTCCTTGGCATTGGCTGCATTTAGGGTGCAAGCCATTGAGCCTGGCCTGACAGTTTCTCTGCTCATGGCCTTTACCCGCACAGAAGGAGCAAGTGTCTGTCTGCTTTGTAATGGTCGTATTCCAGGCATTTAAAGCACTGGATAATGCGCGGTTGGAGAACGAACTCCTCGATCTTAAGGCGCAAGCACCCTACCTCAAGGGTCCGGATTTTAACTAGTGCACGGGCGGTATCTGTGTCCAGGGCTTTAACAAGAATGAGGGAGGGGGGTTTTGGTTTTCCTCATGCGCGTGAGGCCTTCTTCGTGGAGGGGAATATCTTTCTCTGTCGCAAGGACATTGCGCATGATCTCAAGATCTAAGTTAAGGCCGATTCCTTTGACAACGAATTTAATTAGTTGGAGCCTTGCCTTCGCAGGGAATGCCTCGCTACTAATTCCGGACTCGTTCCAACTGCTGCAGATCCGTGGGATGTCTGAGGCCTTTTTGAGGCTCAGCACGAACCTTGCATTTCGAGTTGCTCGGATATCGAGCAGGCGGACGGTTGGGAAGGCGTTTGAAAACGCCTTCCCAACCGGAACAATGGGGCCCGGCAGTCGGGGAACGGATTGAACATAGCCGTGATTTTTTTCGGCCTAAGGAAACTAGAGCTTGGGACTGGTCCCTAGCTGAGGAATCCCACTCTTAAGGCTGTCCCTTCAGCTAGAACATTTAGAACATTCCCATTTTCGTCAGGTAACATTTCCCCTAGCAGTTTCCCCTCCGTTCTTATAAAAAAAAAGGGGTCCTCTTTGCTTAAGGGAAAGCTACCACTTGTGTGGTTATCCGACGATAATTATAAAAAGTATTGTTCTGGTCAGTTCGAAATTGGCAAGCCGGTAGTAGTGAACAAGGTATGACCGAGTTCCTTTTGTGGTACATTTGCACCAGAATTGGTTTATTTCATGTAGAAAGTTTGGATTTGAAATTTGATGACGGAGGGGAAGATTAGAGTACCCGAAAACCCTCTGAGATGCGAATCACTATGCGCGTGCGCCTACAACTCAGACTTCGGGAATTAACTGCTACGGATGCTGGCACTGCGCCGCGCCCAATCAATATATGTGGCGTACTTACCGTTTCATAGGCTCTGACCGTCAAAAACCATTTATATTTGGTAAACATAGATGACAAAGTTAGGAAAAAGTCGGTATTTTGTTCAATTAGGCGAAAAATGGTTTCCTTAACTGAAAGGAGGCCCACGATTGGACTGGGCTTGCCCAGGTTGTACGTCTTGCAACTTCCTAATCCATCCATTTTTTCTACACCATTAGATTACGCTAAGACGTTCTATGGTTAGTTTAGCATTTTAAGGTTTTGTTTCTGGAAGACATAAGCCTAGCAGCCTATAGACCTACGTCCTTCCAGGTTTTAGGCTAGGTGGGATGAATTATCCTTTATTTGTGATTGTTGCTTTATTCGAAAAGCACTTACAAAGCCTAACATGTCTGAATTAATGCCAGTTTTCTTGCTCACGACCAGGATCTATATGTTTTTTATTGAAAAAATGTAATCTTTTCATTCACCGTATCTGTGGGAAAACAATTTCACTTTGATGGTTTAAGTCACAGGCACGAATGAAATTATCAGCATCGACCAGCATAACATACCCAAATTTCATTGCTGCAAATTCTCCTGGTGAAGCACAATGGATGAGCATCCAATACTATACCAAATATGGGGAAATAAGGTGAGTTGAAATTAAGCAGAAAGAGAAGATGGCGGAAAAGTCAAAATTGGAAGCACATATGTCTATGGAACGACAAATAATTTTACTCGTGTGAAAACCAGAGCAGAGGAATCGGGGTGATGCCTCAAAGAAAAGACGGCAAATCTCATATCACTGGCGATCTGTCGCCATTTTTCCTGCCGCTCGGGGCAGGCAGCGGAGTTAGCCATGTGAAGTCCCTGGAATTGGCTGCACTTGAGGTGCGAGTCGTTTAGCCTGGCTTGGCCGTTCTTCTGCACGTTGTCTTTCCCAGCATAAAGAGAGCAGGTATCGCGGTCAGCTTTGTATTGGTCGATTTAATGGCCATATTCCAAGCATTTAAAGCACTTGGTTATTCGCGGCTGGTGTACGAATTCCTCGTCCTTCAGACGCAGGCAACCTACCTCGAGTGTTCCAGTTTTAACGGGAGCACGGGCGATGTCCTGTTCGAAAGCTTCATTATGATGAACGGAGGTTTTGGTTTTCCCCATGCGCGTGAGGTCTACTTCATGGAGAGAAATTCCTTGCTCTGTCGCAAGGCCATTGCGAAGGATTTCTATCAGGTTAGTTCAAAGCAATGGAACAACAAAATCACCAGATCAACGACTAATTTCATTTTCAATTCTCGAACGGTCATTTTCAATTACCTTTTTCCTTCTTTCTGGCAACTTGTCGATTCCTCTGGCGTAGAACTCCGGCGGTTTGATGTCAAAGAACTTCGAATGGGCACATGACCGTTCCCTACGTCTTCTCCTATGGAGAAATTACGAAAATGAGGGAAGAACTGTGTGTTGCCCAGTGCAAGGTCAATTCAATAGAAATTTGCTTGATTGCGACAGTGGTGAGTGGGGGAATAGTATTTTAAGATGGTAAAGCCCCTGTAAGCTATGAAGTCCATGAGTATGCGACCTGCTACTTTGAGTTCATCGCGAAAGGACATATCAGGAGAAAGAGCGTTTAAGTCATCTAGAAGAAAAGGAATGCATTTTCCATTAGTAAAGTCAAGATAGGAAAGAGAAGGCGGGAATTTAGGAGGAAAATAATGTACTCTTCCACGCATGAGAATTGTTATGGGGAATTGAATTTTACACCAATTTTCTCTGAATCATAATGCGAAGCGAGGCTAATTAGTAATGAGTCAAGGTTGCTTGGTATGTACACTGCTGAACCCCCTTGGTGCGGCCTATTTTGAAAGAGAGGTTTGTAACAGTAGTCATTCCTAATAAATGGTGCATTATCACATTAAAGGGCTGTTCCCCAACTGGAGGGGCCATGTAGATAAGGCGAGGCGCTAATTATAGCGGACTCGTTTGGAGCTCAGCAAAGGTGGCTCCCCATGGCGAAAGGGTAGACTTAATTGTAAACCGATTAGTCGTGCGCAAATATATTTTGTTGGCCGATAAAATTGCTGAGACCGTCATATTCGTTTTCTGTGCGCCATAACGTTTCCAATTATACCAAAAACTTGGTAAACAACCCAATTTCAGATGCACGTGATGCCGCAGCCCCTGCTCATGCAATTTTAGCGAGCCGTGATGAAATGTGAACATGCTCTCCGTCATAACAGCAACAGCAGGGACAGCGGGGGTGCAAGGCCGTCCCCTTGTTATGTGCGAACCTTATGCATGACGTCATAATGGTCATTTTCTAAGTCAATTTGCTAAAATTAGTTGGGAGAGGACGCGTCACTGTGGAAAGAAGTGACGAATGGAGGCGCAGAAATCCATCCACAGATCTTGCTCTGTCGGCTGTGGTTCGATGCGCGAGCGCCAGACGTACTCGATCAAATACGTTTCGTACGTCTGGACACTCATGCGGCCGACCCGTCGGCGCATGTCTCTTTTGATCAAGGACCAGTATGCCTCGATATTCTGCGTGAGTCAAAGGATCATTTGGTTTCACGAAGCTACGCCGGTGATTGACTACGTTATGTTGAAAACCATCTTGCGCGAGGCGAGAGTATGCCCTCCAGGCGTCGGTCTTCACGACGCTCCCTGGAAGAACGTTCGCCCGAAGGATTTCTCGCTATGTCTCCGCGTTCCGGTTTTCTACTCGAACCAAAAACTGCGGCAGGTTCCCCTCTCGATCCCTCCCACCACCCACTGGGTGGGTCGAAGGCGTCCGCGGTTATATTTCCTCTTACCGAAGCAAGATTCGTCTACTTCTGCGACGCGCCCCGGCCCACCGAATGGCTTCGAAGTCTCCAGCAACCAGACATGCAGGAGTTCCCGGAACTGACAGAGAAGACTGGACACGGTCTTTGGAGTAACTTCAACCTCTCGAACGATGACATTCGTTGGGTATTTAAGTATCCAACAGAGAAGTACCTCCAAGATGGTCTGTATACGGATTGTTCTATCCGCAAAAAAACTTCCGATCCTCAGAGAGTACTTCCGACGGCAACCCCGGCTGGTGCACCGGAACATGGGCTCTCGCAGTCGACCCACTCCACACGGTCTTGCTTCAACTTCTTTGGGGTGAAAAGTCACCTGTTGATTTCCAGCTCAATTGCTCAGCTGGTGTCGCCTTTCTTCTTTTTGGGGGTGGTACATGTGGTGCTGAAGATGGCCCTGCCGATGATGATGCTGGTGGCATTGAGGAATCATCATCGGAATCGCCGAAGTCCCCTTCATCGTCACTCCCGCCTTCCGACTCGGGATCTTCGTCGGCAGAATCGTCGTCTAATAATATTTTGGACACCTGCATCACTCAACCTTCCTGTCGCCATTTCGCTTCTGGGTTTATAAGTAAAAGAGCATGGCGCTGCGTGGGGAATTGGGAAAAATAATTTAGCACACGTGCGCCAGAGGAGCATTTAAAAGTTTAAAACCCCGCCCGTGGATGGCGCCACGGACTGACACGCGAAGCTGCCACCGCATGCGATACTAACCCGACCTCCCAGGAGATGGCAGGTGGGGGATGAAAGGCGTCAGCTGCGTTTGCATACGAATATTCGCATACGAAATGCGGAAAGTGCGGAAACGCCATATGGCGTCAGTAGCACGGTGGGAATGCATCGGGACTGACGCCATATGGCGTCAGTAGCAGTCAAAAGGTTAAACGAGCTGCACGATGTCGCCCAATCAACGACGGATGACGGGCAGGTCTTCTTGACCTGAGACCACCTTCATGAAGTCTTCTACGTATGGATTGGGTCGATACTTGCAACCCGTTGCTCTGTAAAACTGTCCTTTTAAAGATCTTGCCGTGGTAGATCGGTCTCGGTTGGCTGTCAAATCAAGTATCGGCCTTGGTGGAGGCAGACGAAGAGGAACTATCCCAGTTCATGTCTAAACTGTACAGTACCCGTCTCTAGATAGCGGTTCCAAGCTCTCGGCACAACACTCCGCGACACATTTAAAGCATAAGCAACCCTTCTTTGTGATAGGCCCGTTTCTAGTAAACCCACAGCACGACCCAACTGCTCTACATTTAGGCGCTGAGCACTCACGCGAAGTTCTGAGCAATGGGCAAAATAAGGACACTGAATACACACACCGGATGAGTCAAGATGCTAACTATGAGTGTCCTTTGTTTTAGCCCTTGCCCTGAAGGGATCAGGGAAACTTTCGCAAAATCTGTTCACCTTGAATGCCAATGTTCCATAAGACGCCTAAGAAGATTGGGCTAAAACTTTGATAGGAGTTAGACTCATAGCTTACATGGAAAAAAAGTAAACAAGGATAATAATAGTGATCCACTTCAAATGTTAACCAGTGTAATTTCATTCGGAATAGCGAGAAATAAATACAGTCGACTCCGCATAATGGAATACCGCTTAATAGAATACTCCGCTTAATGGAATACCATTGCCCGGTCCCAATTTTTCATCCATAGGACGCATTATAAAAAACATCGCATAATGGAATACGGTTATTAGAATAATTCCCTTAAAGAAATAAAACTTTCCTGGATGGTAAAATTATCTTCTGAGGAACAAATGGCTTATTTTTTCCTTGTACATTCTTAGAAAATCCCCACCGACCCTCTTTCCCAGTTCCCACCCTCATGCTTCGTGGAACCACCCCTTCCTGGAAATTAGGGTGTAAATATAGGCCGCAGATGTTCGAAACACTACAAGCGAGCGATGAGGATCCACCCTTTGGAATGACTCAAGAAGAATTTCTGCTTTATGTTGAATGCGATGAGAATGTGGACGTTTGTGGTGAGTTCAGTGACGCCGAACTCCTCCAGGTGGTACGGCAAGACCAAAATAAATCGGATGAAGAAGATGAAAATCATCCGGAGGATGACAAGGAAACGGAAGCCCCCCCCATCAAACAGTGAAGCTCTTAAGCTTCTTCATCGACTGCGCCTCTACATTGACTCCACGGGCGTGTCAGCCCTAGACGAAATATATCAACTAGAGAGCAAGGTCCAACGTCATGTGCTGGCTACCAAGATGAAGCAGGAGAAGATCACACATTTCTTTTAAGCGCTTTCTTGAGGTACCGTACAGTAGCCATTTTTAAAAATGTGATAAAGTGTGAAGAAGCAGGAGTGGTTTCGGTTATTGGAATACTCCGGATAATAGAATAAAGTTTGCTGGTCCCGTGACTATTCCATTAAGCGGAGTCGACTGTAATAGAGAAAAAATGTTTTTGTACAATGACCTTCATATACACGGCACACCCCTTACAGAAAACAAAAGTTATAAAGTTGGAAAAAGTGTCAGAGGGAATTATTGAAGTTTTCAATCGGTAGAAATTGTTGATGCTCCATTCAGAGGAGGAGGTAAAAGTGGATTCATCAATCCCCCAGTGTTGTCCAGCCAGGAAGGAAACACGCTCCGCGAGAGACTTTTTTTTTTGTTCAATGACCTTTTATTTACACTTTTTTTGCGCGATCTTTGCGATGGATGTGGTAACCTGGAAATGCTAAATTGTATGATGGTGTCAATTTAGTTTCGTTAATACCCAGGATGCCTCCTTTGAAAAGTGTTGAATTTCAGTTGTTTTGTTTTTAATGCCATTGATATCAAATTCATTCATGGCTTTGGATGAGAAGTTCCTCGATGACATCTTTGATGCGTGAAAGGAGGCTGGTCATAGAGAGATCGAGTTAAATTACGATTAATGACATTTTCTTCATTGTTAGTTCGAGTTGAGAGAGATTGATTCTTTTGTTTGCATTACGTTTTTTTCAGGGTGAGTTGTTTGCGGCGAAAGTCACAAAGCCTGGTCAAAAAACTGCACTCACTACAAAATCGCTCTAGAAAAAATCAAACACACCTCACATAATCCGCAGTTTCCACATGTGGATGATAGCATTGCACTCCTGCGAGCTTACATAGACAACCTCGCCTTCTCGCGCAGGGCGAATCCCCTTCCCAAATACCTATACACGCCCTTACGACGGGCATGGGTGGACTGGATCTTTTGGCAACGACTGTCGCGTACGAGATGGCCAGATTGGAGGTTGGGAATTTCTTGGCTGGAAGCCCGATGTGGGTGGTTCGATTGGGGCAGGCTCGCGAGTCAGCCCTATGGCTTCCCTTGCAGGTGATGCACCTTCGGACCCCAGATGCCCTGTTGGGACAGGAAGAGGTCTTGTGGTCTTCCACACAGATAACGCTGCTGATACTTCTCGTGCATTTGGTTTTAGTGTGGCCATACTGGTGACAACTAAGGCATTGGAGCATTCGCGGTCTAACCTGGAAAGGCTCAACTAAGAATCTAAGGGGCCCTATGTTAATGTGGCCTTCCTCTTCAAGGCTGGCCGACATCATCAGCCTTGGTCTCAAAGAGAAGGCAGTTGAGGTTTACCTCATCCTGAGGAGCCTGGCCACTTCAAATCCGAGCTCTCTAAGCTCAGCGGCAAGATCCTCAGGGTCGTCCTCTCGGCTCAGCCCCTCGATCCCGAACTTTCGTGTATCGGAGTGAGTGAGGGAACCTGGCAGCTTTGCCAGTCCACCGAGTTTCTCTATTTGCCACCCCTGTAGCACAGAGCTCATGGCTTTCACGTTGGCGAAGCCCAGAACAAAACCCCCCCTGGCGCGACGCATCTCGGTGGGAGTAAAGTTAAAGTGCTCTTGGAGAGCACGTTGAAGCTTGAGGGGAGCAAGGAGAACTGTTTCTTGAACCCTTGGACAAGTAGGGGAAAGCTATATTTAGGGAGGGGAGCTTGGGGGGATTTACTTTATTTCTCCTTAGGTTTTACTGGGGTGAATTCGCCCCTATTCACAGATTCGTCCTTGGTTGGGATGTCTAAAGCGCGGCCTAGATAAAGGACTGCTGGTTGGGGGTTAGAGGGCTTTTGGGAAATTAGGGAGAGATGTCCTTCAGACTCAATCATACGGTCGAGTTGGAACACTGCCTATTCAAAGCTGGAGTCGGGTGAGGGATTTTCCAGAGAGTGGATGTTAGTCAGGGAGGGTGAGGGGGCAGTTTAGGAGCGTTGGAAGTGATGACACTTCCGGTGCGTGAGGGAATGGAAGTGCGGGGGGGAGAGGAATGCCAGAGCCCCTCAGGAGATATCCGGGATGGTCGGGGTGGAGCTGGCAGGGTAATGCAGGGAGTGAGAGCACTCAATATAAAAACGAACGCTAATTACACTTGGTGCCCTATATCTAGACCAAGGCCACGGGCGCATGGCGGCCGCCATGGTGGGAGAGCAGCGGCGTACCAAGATCAGCAGGGGAAGGAATACACAAAGGTCGCTTAACTACTTCAAAATGGCCAGCGGCGTGCCTAGACGCGCAAGAATACTGACACTCTCATATTAATGAGAGAAAAACGAACAGTTTACAATTATGCAATAAAAAAAGAATGATGAATGCTAGGATTTAGGTTAGACAAGCATGGAGAAGTAGAACTATCAGAGTCATTTAGACGTTTTTGAGGAACGGATCCTGGTGCTGAAGATCTAGAGAAGTCCTTCCTGAGATGGTGATCCCAGAATTGAAGAGACACTGAACTGAATTTGGAAGAACCCAAGTGAATCACAATTGGAAGATGGAGTGGAAAGATTCCTCTGCATGGAACAGTGAATCGCAGGGAAACGCGAAGAGTACTACACAGGGGTGGAATTAAACGAGCGAAACTGCGCAGCAATAGAGCTCCTCACAGGACGACGACTGAAACGCAACTCCCAGCGAGACACGCTTTTTTTTTTTATAAGGAGCTAACTGTATCGTTGCTATTAAAGTTTCCTTCCAGGCTGGAGGAAAGTATAACTCTTGCCTCAAGTACAAAGTACAGCAAGGTGTTAAAAAAGTTTTAAGGTCTGAACCTTGCATTTCGAGTTGATATAGAGCAGTCTCCAAGGCGTTCTGCTCGAAAACATGCTTCTGCACTCGGGATTTCCGATCGTTCTGTGAGGCGAATTTTGCACGCTGATCTGCATTTCCACCCGTACAAAATGATGCTTGTACAG
>CAJPEV010003726.1:11141-28381 GCA_905338385.1 Darwinula stevensoni | reverse complement strand
TCCGTATAAGCCCTATAGGGAACCCTATAGGTCCTATAGGGAAACCTATAGGTCCTATAGGGTATCCTATAGGTCCTATAGAGAATCCTATGAGTCCTATGGAGAATCCTATAGGTCCTTTAGGGAACCCTATAGGTTTTATAGGGAACCCTACGGGTCCTATACAGAACCCTTTGGGTCCTAATGGGAACCTATAGACCTTATGGGGAACCCTATTGGTTCTATGAGGAACCCTATAGGTTTTATAGGGGACTCTATAGGTCCCAAACTGAACTCTATAGGGCATATAGGATCCTATAGGATTCCTTAAGGTTCTTATGGGATTCCTATAGGATTCCTATATATTCCTAAATGAATATATAGGAATCCTATAAGACATTTTCGTAAGGGAGCTGTTAGCGACATACAGGTGGGAGATTTGGTACTGGTTTATACCCCAGGTTAAACCTGGCAGAGAGGCTCGCCGATGGATCGGTCCTCATCGAGTCCTAAAACAAGTAAGTCCGGTCAATTACGAATTAGCAAAGGTGGGTTCAACGAAGACAGAAATCATCCATGTCAATCGGATGAAGAAATTCTTCGCGAAAGGATTCCCACATGAGGAGATAAATTATGAGGAGGACGAGGAAAAGCAATATGGATCATTATTTCCGCGTGAACGAGAGGATTTGATGGGAGAAACGGGGGAGGAAGAAGAAACCGAGACGAAGCCAGAAGACACACGTCAGGAGCAACCAGAAGGAACGTCTCTCCATCCATTGAAAATGGAAGAAGAATCCTTCTTCCCAGGGATAAAGGAAGAGCCAGAGGAAGCAGAAGTGTCATTACCACCCATACCACCACGTCATGGGAGACAGCCACCACCATGACCGGCGCTGAGATATTCTCTCCGCAGCATAGGAGAGATCATGAATGGATAATGCCCCTGCCTACTAGAAGTCGAGGAACGAGAAGTAAGGAGGGAGATACCTTAAAACCAGGTCAGGCCGTGATAATGCAATCTACAAGAACAGGCACAAGTTCTTCGTTAGTTGACAAAATGATTTGGTTAGTTCAGGCGTTTGAACATCAATCACAATAGATACCTAATCGTCCTGGGCAGGACACTAAACTGCATCCAGCCAATAAGATTTGGGGTGATCGTTCGGGATAGTAGGCAATTTTCATTTTCAATTAGCGGTTAAGTGATATGATGGAGCTCAGAATTGAAAGTAAGAATATCCCTTTACAGATGGATTTAAAAGTGTTAGTGTGGCTTTGCCACATGATTCTAGGAGTGACAGCCAAGCACCAAAAATGGATTGCATCGCCGAAGGAGATAATGAACATGCAATTCAGAGAAACGTTATTATTCCTAAAACGGGGAGATTTCATTTTGTCAGGAGACAGATGGATTCTTTTCCCATTGAAAGGTCTCAAAGAGACGGGATGCCCAGAGTACCCAGAGGTGTGATCGATCTAGGAGGTAAGGCATTGCAATGGCTGTTCGGTACGGGCACAAACGAGGATCTCGAAAAGTTGAGCCTAGAAATTGATCAAACAGTTGGAACTTCAAAGAAACTTATGCATTTGGCAATGGAACAAGCGAGTTTGGTAAATATCACAGCAGAAAATGAGAGGAGAAATCGAGAGAGCATTGACCTCATAATCGAGATCACTAAAAACGTGACGGAAGAGACCCACATTTCTATGACTTCCCTCAGTTTGATTCAGACCTCAGGTCGGAGAATAAGTGCAGCTTTTATGGAACTTCACAATGAAGCGGTGCGTTTCACGCAAGCGTTAGAAATAGCTGCTAGAAATCGGCTGAGCCCCTACCTGGTCACACCTGAACGTCTTTTTGGGATATTGTAAAATGTCAGTCTCGAACTACCGACAGAAATGTCTCTAGCTGTACCTTTGAACCCTGACCTCACCTACATCTACTATCACTGGTCTGATGCACAAACCGCAGCCACAGAAAACAGCCTGTGGTTGTTTGTTACCGTTCCCCTGAAAGCCTTAGAAAGGAATTTCGAAGTTTTTCAAATAATCCAGATGCCCACCCAGTTAAATGGAACGCCTTTCTCAATCATAACAAAGTCAACGTCAGAGTACATTGGAATCAGTTCTGACCGCCTAGCATTCATAGAAATGTCACGACAAGATCTAGAGTCGTGTTTCACATGTCCAATCAATGTATATAAACCTCAAACAGCCATCAGAACAAGTCCAACCGTTTCTTGTGCGTATGAGCTTTTCATGCAGCGAATAGGCCCCATAGACTGTAACAAAGAAGTTCTTCACCACCCTGAACCATATTTCTTTCCAGTAACTGAGAAAGGAACCTGGGTATATTCCTTACCAAAACCGATGAACTTAGTTGTGAATTGTCCCCAAACTGAGCAAAGAAAAATAAAATACAAAATTATTACCCACCATCAACTGAATCTTTCCGGTCTTATCACTTTGCCAGGGGCATGCAGTGCACATATGACTGGTTTTTCTCTGCCCTCCAGTTATGCAGGTTTTGGGGAAGGAACCCACGTGATTCAATATCCTCTTCATCTCCCAAATATCCAGGAAATGATAAATGCCTCGAAAATTGAATTGCTAAAGCAAATTGCTAAGAATGTAAGATACAGGCATATGAAACAAAAACTGAAACAACTCAAGCAAGTCAGTCTGATTCCTGCTGGCATCCCTTTACAGGAAGTAGAAAGAGAGGGGGCAAATATAAATCATCAGGAATCCCAAAACATTGAATGGTTTGAGCCTAAGATCATTTTGGGAGCCACAATAATCAACCTGGCCCTTTTTTCTATTTTGAGCGGAATTCTCTATTCCATTTGGCGCTTTTGCGCTAAAATCAAGGTGGAAAAACACCAAATCAAAAAAGGGAGCCTTCTCTGGGCTGAGAATATGTTTTTAAAAAATTCCTCAGAGACGATTCCCACACCACCTGCTCAGGAATTAGAAAGCGGAGAGGTGGCCCCTGAAATTGAAACTGTCCATGTGTGTGGAAGATGTCAATGAATGTTTATTGAATTGCATTGTTTGCACATGTATATCCATTCAGCTTCCTAATGGATCATTATCAAGGTTATAATGATACTTTATGTTATGAGATCTTTGACAGAAAACGTTTCATTGTTTCTCAAAATTACAACCGGTCCACTCCAATTGTTCTGATGTAATCTGATGTATGTGTGTGTATTGATACCGAATTAGAAGGTGCGTACTGTGTGGAATCTCTTCAATATACAGCAACATAAAGTTTTCGATGTAGGTTCTTGTCAAGAAGCCTACACCGGACAGTCGGTCCGATTGGTGTAACATATGCCAGCCTATGACCGCGCAACGTCCAGCGTATCAGTAGAGTCAAGGCGGGGAGGAAGCTGAAGGGAGCAGGGAGACTTCCCTTACGGAAATGTCCTATAGGAAATCTTTAGACTGTCATATGGGTTTTTGAAACACGAAAAACCTATAGGATCCTTTAGGATCCTATAGGATCCCGATATGGTCTTATAGGTCTCCTGACCTATAGGATTCAGGGAGGATATTTTGGGTTTCGAAACCCACGCATTACGACGGAAAAGGCGACCGGGGTTAATATTGGCGCAGCATTTCGGTGTAAATCAAAAACCGATTAGGGGTTTTTCCATGGTAGAGACACATGCATTATCAATACCAGTACTGCGGGGGTCTGCATAATTTATGGCCCCGCACAACATCTGTCGCTGGATTGCACGACTACTTCCTGCGGTAGGAAGAAGTAGTATTCTTCTCTCGACCTAAGGAAATAGAAGACAAAACCTGCGAGCACGTCTCTTTACTGAAATTTCATTTGGAAAGGGACAATACAGTTTTTTTTATAAAGTCAGGAGCTAAAGGTATGACCGCTGTCATGTGGTGGACCGACACATGACTCTCGCCCACCATGGTGAGATCCTCCCAACCTGAGGACTGGCAGAGAACAAGACCCTCATGAAGCTAATGAGTTAGCCCTGAGAAGGTGACTCATGGCTATGGGGGAGAAGTAAACCCGAGAGAGAGCTGCTTCTCCCCCAGGATCTCTCCATTGAGGTTTTTTATCTTTAGGGGTTTAATTAAATTATGCGGCTTTATTGAGAAAGCAACCTGAATTTTTTTAAGGTTAGTATCAGTGTTTTGGGGCGCTTAGTATTTAGGTCCACCTGAGCCGAAGAAGAATTAAATCTATTGGGTCCTAGCCATTTTACTTCGTGAGTCAGTAACGTGTGATTTCATATAAGTCGATATTATATTTACATCCTATCGGAAGGGGAAAGGACAGAATCCCCGAAGATCATAAAGCGTTTGCGGATCCAGCTGGCCGGAAGGGCCTTATCAGGTGTCCGCGTGCGAATGTAAGAGCTGAGAGTTAGTGGGGGTGCATGAAGGGAAGTTGGAGGGTGCATGCCAAGCAGATAAAGAAAATCTGGAGGGGGAGGTAGCCGCAGGGATGAATGTGAAGAAACTAGGGAGTCTGGACTTCTTTTTTTTTCCCATTTTAATGAGAGGGAGAGAGGTGTTGATGGAGATGATGAGGGCGTTGGGTTACGGATGGTGAGTGAGAAAGGGTAGTCTCACGTGGAGGGGAGGGGCGGACTAAACAGTTTCGTACGTGGATCTCAAAAGGAATGTGGGCATATTTCTTCACGGGACTCCATGATTATATCTGGAAGGTGGGGATGACAAATGAGGAACTGTCGAAGTTTATTGATTGCTACAATCAGGCAAAGCGAGACATTTGGGGACGTACAAAACTCTCTAGTGAGTGATTATTCCTTTGGTAAGGGGAGGGCACTTTTGTGATCTTTGAGAAATGTGAGAACCCAAAACTTCCATCTAGTAGCCTAGTGGAGAACTTCAAACGGAACCCTATTGGCCTATAGGGATACGTATAAGCCCTATAGGGAACCCTATAGGTCCTATAGGTCCAATAAGGTTCTGTGTAGGTCCTATAGGTCCAATAGGGTTCTGTGTAGGTCCTATAGTGAATCTTATAAGTCCTATAGCGAACCCTACAGGTTCTATAATGAACCCTTTAGGTTTTATGGGGAACCCTACGGGTCCTATGGAGATCCCTTTAGGTCCAATAGGGAACCTGCAGGCCTTATGGGGAACCCTATTGGTTCTATAGGGGGATCTATAGGTTCTATAGGGAACTCTATAGGTTCAATAGGGGGCTCTATAGGTTCTATAGGGAACTCCATAGGTCTCAAACTGAACTCTATGTGGCATTTAGACTCCTATAGGATTCCTTTAGGTTCCTATAGAATTCCTATTGGATTCCTAGAGGATTCCTATAGGATTCCTATAGGATTGCTATATATTCCTTAAGGAATATATAGGAATCCTATAAGACATTTTCGTAAGGGTTTAATAGTGGATTTCCGCATGAGGCGGGAATGTGACAGTAAGTGGAAGAAATAGGTGCTGATCCGCTTGCTGGTCTATGTGGATGACCACCAGCTCTCTTCCCATAATCAATCTAACTTCGCCTAGATGCATTATCAATAATCCCTACTAGATGGTTACAATGCCCTCTAAACCCAAATAAATGCAATTTGGCACCTGTCTTACTGGCTTAGCAAAATGAGTTTCCCATCCACTTTCCTCTTTTATTATGCAATTTTTGAGCAAATAATTTCAAGGCGTGGAATTACAATGTTTTCATTGCAGTATATGACGCGGAGAATTATTCACTGCCGAAGTCAAGTTTAGTAAAATAGAATGGTCAGAGAATAAGTAAGGTTGAAGTGAATGTGAACAGCTATTCGTTCATTCTTGTCTCAGTTGGTATTATTAATTAATCAATAATAAGTAGTATTAATCAAATACGGTTTTAAAGAAATGATGTGGATTTCACAAACAGCTAAAATTCCTTACACGAGGAACTGCTCCGACGGCAGGAGTTCGTGTCGGCGGCCTCTGACTCGTTACAGATGTCCTCATTTAAGTCTGGCCTGCATGAAGACGCTGCTACGATGATGACCTCCACGCTACCTACGCTACGATCTGAGACACTCACGCGATCACACGAGCTGGCATACTATTCGCCCCAAACGGTTTTGTAGAATCTCACATGGTAAATCACATGCCTCTCACATGTGCCACAGCATATGATCCGGTGTGATTTTTCCTTTTTGGGCACCTGGGATATGTTTCTTTTTAAATATATGAGTAAAACCTTATTTAAGGAGACTTTTTATTGGAGAAAATTAAAGCGAGGGAAAATATTAGACGTAATCAAATTCCCTCGCGTAATGAAACTGGAATATAATAATATTTATTTCCATGTTTTACTCCCAATGACAAATATTGAGGCAGTCAACCATTGGGGAAGTATTTCCTTTCAGGGTAACTTTTACACGGCAGTAAAATAAATTCAATTAGTAATCAAACGTAATGGGCATCGTTGAGATCAATGAGAGAACACTTCAGAAAAAGTAATTAATCGGAAAAAAACGAACTTTCAATTATTTACCCTTTATCCCCTAAGTTTCCCATACCTATCGTGAGTATACTCGCGCATGGCATTTGAAAAGTAAATCAATTACCATTTTACATATATTTGTATGCAAGCCTAATAATCCTGACAATTACTATGAGACGACTCTCACCACTGCACGACTTCTCCTTCATAGTCAGGGGATTCGTTTTAATGCGTAAGTTATACGTAGATGTAACCTACGCTTGATATTACGATGTTTTGATTTTAGCATATGACTCAGGGAGATATTAAAAGCTGAAGTATCCCATACTTCAGCATTTAATGACACTGAATAATTATGATTTGAATAATACTGAATTATAGGGGAATAGGTATGTGGTTGACAATAGAGTATTTTTATATCCAAGGTCGTGCATATTGAATAACAGTATTAGTAGAATCATGCTCGCTCTCCCAGGGTCTCGTGTTGGATGCAAAAGAGGATTGAAGTGGATAGCTTAGTGTACAGTATCCCAGCCGACTCTTCTTAGCACAAAAGAGCGCAAACCTTTTGGCGGAATGACAAGCGAACGGTTATTCGACATCCTTCATCTAATCGATGTAAATAAAGCTTTTGTCGCGGTATCGGTGCTCCTAGTTTAATCTTGGCTGTCGTGCGGGCGAAAGTTTGCGGAATAAATCCACTGGTTTTGGGGTTTGCATTGTTTTTGCTGCTCGCACCTCAAAGTCGAGCCCTATGAGTATATCCTGCTGCTGTAATACACCATCTACATCTACAACATGGCCATCGTCACCTTCGTCTTGTCCGTTTCGTGGTTGCCGGGCCGAATTTTCCTCACATTCAAAGGCGGACAAGCTGAAGAGATGTTTGGTTTCTTTCGTTCACCAAATCGGCCTTCAACTAGAAAGTGACCCTGGAAATCGCATTGGAGGTCCTGTCCGTTACAATGAAGAAGGAACTGATTCAAGAAGAGAGTCAACTCACCATGGACAAGATCATGCAAATAACCCTCCATTCGAAAAACCCTGCAGATTTGCAAGCCTGGGACGCGACCCAGATCGCATTGAAATGCTGAGGAGTCTGGAATTATTCCGTCTCGCGCGTCATCCCAAATTCCGCTGCCAAGGATCCTCACATGAATGTTCAAGTTGGAAGCCTATCGGAATCCCTGCGAGCCTGAAGTGCGTCGCCTGCTACAAGAGGAGCTCATCCCGATTCTCATTATGGTTGGGTTACTGTTTTTTGGTTCCTGTTGGATAATGTTTGTTCTTCTGGCTTGGATGGTATCATTACACATAGTGGCTGTGTTTGGAGGAGTTTCAATTAGATGATTCTTGGTCGATTCATGAACTATTGGGTCTAAGATCATCTGTAATGCATATAATTTCGAAATACATTCACTTTTTTTGAATAAAACTATTACCTAATCATTATTCACTTTTCAACCGACAGAAATAATTGACAACTGACGACTGATAATCGCATACCACTTTAGAAATTCGCCCTCCTGGAAATTCGCGGAGTTTTTCAAATTTTCTGCAAAAGAATCCCATGCGATGAAAAATTTCGCTGAAAAAATTTGAGGCAATTCCATTATGTTTTGACGTTTTCTCAAGCGCTTCGTGGCGCTAAGAAGCAAAAATTATAAATTTCCATTCATGTTCCACACATTCTATGATTTTGGTCTTTTTTATAATAGATTTTTAAAGTTCGGAGTCGCATTATTATTAACATGTTGACGACCAGCCTATTTTTGCTTGTCCGCCGCGTGGGACCACGCGCATTTTTTTTGTCAAAAAATGCATCCTGCCATCAGGGCGCATGGTCCCAGAAAACAGTTTTTTTTGCCGAGTTTTTTTTAAAGTTGAATTTTTTGGAATTTTTATCAGTAATTATGAAATCATAATCTTCTGGAACGCTAGATACTCGATATCTGCGCACAAGACGTTTTTTGGAACCTGCATCCTGCCATCAGGAAGCATTGTCGCCAACGTGTTAATCTGGGATTTCTCATGGCCGACTGCAAGTGATTCAGTCTGTCAAGGATGGATTGAAGGAAGCTCAAGAGCTTGTGGCCAAGTGGATCAGCAGGTGACAAAGATTAAATTTTTCGGGCCGGAAGACATCGGACAAGAAGACAGTTTCACCTGAAGGCTTGCCATTTGTCAATTTGCAGGGTCTACTTTCGCTATTAGCGAAATGCATGTCTTTTTTTTTACTATTTGATTATTCAAGAGCAACAATGAAAGATGGAGTGAATTGTTGTTCATATATTCACTTTACTCCTGCTAATTCTTCTCCTAAATTGCAATTAAAACTGCGTAATTGCACGCCTTCCCGTATCTTTTCATAAATGGCACAAAAAAATAGGAAAGAGGTTGGGAAACCCTTTTGCTAAATCATGGAGACTTGCACTTTATTGCAGCTGTAGGCAGTTGGGATCATGGTTACTATCTAGTGGAGACTCTTGATAATGCATCTAGGGGAGCGCAATATTGATTACGGGAAGAGAGCTGGTGAATCTCCACCTACGCTAAGTAGCGTGGAGGCATCTGTTTGTTCCACTTCCTGCCAATTCCCGGCAGAAATCCGCTACCATTGTGTCCCGGTCGCCTATGGTCCACTACTTCTATGACACTGCGGGAAGTCCAAGATTACGTCATTTGAGGCGTAATAGAACCGGGTGATTTGCTGTTCCATCTGTCACTTTCCCGCTTCCGGCGAAAATCCACAATTAAAGTGCCTGGACCACTTCTGACCCACTACCTATGTGATACTTGAATATTTATTGATAACCCGATTTCCCAGTGGCAATATTTACCCAGTGGCAAAATAACAATGCTGACCATGAGGAGGAGGAGCATAGGAATGGATTTTTGTCATCAATTAACTCATTCTGCCTACAAGTTATATAAACTCCTGACGTTGTTTACGACAGACCGTTGGCACAATTGCATTGGCTTGACATGCAAACAGTTGCTTAAAATTCTTTATCTCATCGACGCAAATATAGCTTCTGCAGCCGCATCAGTGCCCCTAGTTGAATCAGAACTGCCGTGCGGCGAACGTTTTCGGAATGAAGCCGTTGGTTCTGTGATTTGTGTGGCTTCTGTCTCTCACACTCTGGCTCGGGATTGCGATATCCCAGCTGATGTACGGGCTCCGCCCGCACCTCAGAGCCGAACCCAAGCAATCAAACTTTATTGCCCGTTTGCTGGTTAGGCTTTCGGCTGCAAGGTGGGATACAGAGAAGAAGTACATCTCATACTACTAAAAGTAGACAGTAGCAAATAAATTTAATACTTAAACCACGTTTTTTGAAGTACTGATTGGCATTTACCCGTACAATGATTCGGCAAGGCGTGCAAACTACAACATTGGGTCTATAGACTTTATAATTCCATATTTCAATATTCAATGGAGCATAAGATGCGAAGAGGGTACAGAAAATATAAAAAAGTATCAAAAAGTGGGGTATTCAGAAAGAGGGATCGAGAATTCCGACCAACGCCAGTTATATCGCCTCGATGTTAACGCATGTAGTGTGCCTCTTCCATAGTGCGGCTTTCAGGTACGAATTGATTTCCTCTATATTGCAGCTTGCCAAAAAAGCAGGAACTGGTAATACTAGTCTATTAATGAGTGTCGGAGCATACTGTCTCCGCAATACGTCTAGTTCTTCACACCAAAAAAGTAGATGTTCCCTGGAATCCTGGAGTGTACATAGGGGACACATGTGTTCGCCCCATGGATCACTAACAGAGGAGAACTTCCGGGCTTGCGTGACCAATCTGAGTAAGGGACCTGCTTTTCTGTCAAGGTTAATGATACTTGAACGTTCCAATCCAAGCTCTAGTGCCATTTTTAGCTGGTCAAGAGAAGGTGTTGTTTCTAGTTGAGTCCACCATTCAGTCTCTGCTTGTATCTGACATGAACGAAACATTATTCTTATGAAGGACTTGGTGGGGGGGCCAAAGTGCCAGACATAAGAATATCCAAATTCCTGGCAGAAAGCTCTGATTGACCACAGCCAACAATCGTTACCTTTCAGCATGATTTTGTACTGTTCGCTCAGGGCGGATGCAATCAGAGACCCTTTGGGCGCCTTTCTGAGTTCCAACCATAATCCTAGCTGACGTTTCCCTGCCAACACTCTGATAGAAGGCGGTGTGTAGAGTGACAGGATTAGAGCATTGGAAATTGAGAGAGGCAGTCCTAGGAGTCCCTTCAGGAAGGAAGCAGATATAGCGTCGAGGTACCTCATATCAGGAAGCCATACTAATTCTGCGCCGTACAAAAGGGTTGTTGCAACTATCATACCCCATATCTGGATAGCCTTTTGGATAGAGAAGGAAGGAATTTTTCGAAACAATCCTATTAGAGCTGCGTTTGCAGCTTTGGCCTTACTCCAACGGGAATGCAAATGATTTGTCCATTGACATCTAGTAGAGAACACTACCCCTAGGTATGTGAAATGTTTAACTACTTCTAGTTGCTGGTCTAAATATAGAAACTTTGGAAAATTCTGGTCTATCCTAATATGACGCCTCAGACTGTAACAACACACTCCACACAACGCGAACATACACAATGAGGCCGGAATCAAGAAAAACAATCCAGCCTTCTTGAGTGTCGGGATGAGCTCTTCTTGGAGCAGGCGAAGTACAACAGGCCCGCAGGGATTTCTGTAGGCTGACGAAGCGCCACACCCCAAACCCCAACCGATCCCGTGTGCGGTTACAAAACTACGCATGGGAGGTGCTGGATCATTTACCCCGTAGTACTGACTTACTACCAAGAGGATACGATCTGTTAGGGTCCCTAATGAAGAACCTCTATTGCAGCCGATTTGCAATAGAAGCTAAGGAGCAACATGCAGTGACAACATGGTTCTGGACACTTGATATCTGGTTGCCTGGGATATTGTCCATGAGGTTATGTTGGGATAAATGTTTCAACAAATATAGTGATCGAATTGAAAAATAAGCTACCTGTCGCTAATATCCTGATTACAAGAAAAGCCCTAAAAGAAATACGTAGGTTTAACAGCTCTTGTCAAGTTATTAATTGAAACCTCCTCGTATATTACAATATTACCTTAAGCATGAAATAATTCTCGTAGTCATATATTTCAATGAAAGCATTCTAATTCACCGCCTTCCTCATATCTGTTTATAATGGACTCAACACAAATAGGGAACAGGTTAAAGAACACTTTTATTCGATCAGGAAGACAGGTACTTAATGGCATTTGTAGGGAGTACCGAACATGGTCACCGTGTAGTGGGGACACTTGATAATGCATCTAGGGAGTGCCAAATAGAATATGGGAAGACATCATGTGGCTCACAACCTACACTATTGCGCGGGCCAGCAGCTGTATGTTTCACTTGCCACTACCTACCACTACCTAATTGCTAAATATGTTTAACTTAATTTCCAAATATGTTTAACTTAATTATTAAATATGTTAAACATTCAAAAATAAGCTTTTAACGCTAAAAATGTGCATATGAAATTTCGCTGCCAATTATTCCATGATTTCCTTTCATGTCAACTTTCATTTGACCAGTAAAGCAACTTCCGTAAAGAAAGTATGTATGGCCTTTGTGAACTAGTTGCACATTTTTGTGCAATGACAAAATTTCAAAAAAAATGTTGACCCCCTCTCGAAAAGAAGAGGTCTATGGTAATGGATCTTTGTTATTAGCAGGTTATTGTCCTTCTACCTGCAAATTTAATCATTTTCTGTCATGATTGAGCACAGACCGTTGGCGTTGTTAGGGTATATTGACACAGGAAAGTTTATTCAACATTCTTTATCTTATCGACGCAAATAAAGCTTTTTCCCGCGGTATCGGTGCGTCTAGTTGAATCTGGGCTGTCGTGCTGCGAACATTTTCGGGATGGAGGAAACGGATTTGGGCTGTTTATGGCTTCTGCCTCTCACTTTCTATCTCGGGATAGCGATGTCCCAGCTGGTCTACGGGGTCCGCTCGAACTTCAGAGCCGACCCCTATGAGTATTTCCTGCCGCAGCAAGACACCATCTACATCCGCAACATGGCCATCGCCATCTTCGTCTTGTCACTTCTGTGGTTGGCGTGCTGCATTCTCAAAGAAGAGCAAAAGGGAGGATTGTGGATCAGTTTGTTTCTCTTTACCATTATAATCCTGGAATTCGCATCGGGGATCCTGTCCATTACGATGAGGAAGACACTGACTCGAGAAGAGAATCATCACACCCTGAACATCACCATGCAGAAATCCATCCATTCGAACAGCACTGAAGATGTTCAAGCCTGGAATGCGATGCAGAGCACCCTGAAATGCTGCGGAGTCACGACTCACTACGATTGGAGCGTCATCCCAAGTTCCTGTTGCGAAGGATTCCCACCTAAATGCCCGGAGTCGTCAGCCTACAGAAATCCCTGCGAGCCTGTAGTGCTTCGCCTGCTCCAAGAAGAGCTCATCCCGACACTCAAGAAGGCTGGATTGTTTTTCTTGATTCCGGCCTCCTTGTGTATGTTTGCGTTGTGTGGAGTGTGTTGTTACAGTCTGAGGCGTCATATTAGGTGTAATTTTTGTAATGATTATTTGTCGTTTCATGAATGACTGCGTCAAAGATCAGCTGAATTATTTTTCAAATTACATTATATTCACTGTTTTGGTAGAAAATTATGTAACAAATTTTTTCCAATTTTCTCCTTTTTGCTGAATAAAGAGTAAGAATCCCATGCTACGAAGTCAAAATCAAAGGGAAGAGACACATTGTCTAATGAAATTTTTAGGCTCTCTCTCAGTGTTACGATTCTATCTTACTTAACCAACTTAAGCGTTTCGTGGCGTGAAGTAGCAAAAATGGTGATTTCCCACTAATGTTCCACATGTTTCGTGATTTCGCCTTTTTTGTTAGAAATAGTATTATTTGTATTATATATGGTTGTAATTTTAATCTGGAATGACTATGAACTGTGCTGCAAATGGTTCAGTCCATTAAGGAAGGATTGAAGAGTGTTCAAGCGCGAGAGTGCAAGTGAATCAGCAGGTGGCAAACATTTTTTTTATCTGGCCGGAAGACATCGAACAGTTTCACACGAAGGCTTGGCATTTGTCAATTAGCAGGGTCAAATTTCGCTGTTAACGAAATGCATGTCTTTTTTAATTTGATTATTTAAGAGCAACAATGAAAGATGGAATGAATAGTTGTTCACATTTATTTACTCCTGCTTGTTTTTCAGTTCTATATACCTTACTCAAATTTAAATTTTAACAATTCTCTGAATCATACATTGCAATTAAAACATTGTAATTGCACGCCCTCCCCTGATCTTTTCATAAATGGCACAATAAAAATAGGAAAGAGGACAGAAAATTTTTTTTGTTAAACCCTTTTGCTAAATCATGGAGACTGGCTTTTTATTTCATTCTTAGGCTGATGGGAACATGGTTATTATCTAGTGGGGGCTCTTGATAATGCATCTATTGGAGTGCAAGTTTGATAACGGGAAGAGAGCTGGTGGTCCTCCACCTGCACGAAGCGGCGACTGTTTCTTCAGCTTACTGCTGCGTTCCCGGCAGAAATCCACTTCCATTGTCTCCCTGTCGCCTATGGTGCACTACTTCTATGGCCAGGATTTTATTCCATCGGGCCGGAAGATGTCAGGACGCAAGACGACATGATTACGTGAAGGCTTTCCGTTTGCCATTTAGCCTATGACTATCTGGTTCGTGATTAGGATATCCCCGTTGGTGTACGGGGTCCGTTCGAACCTACATACACAACATGGCCATCGCCGTCTTCGTCATATCCCTTATGCCGATGTCGGGCTGCATTTTCCTCACGTGCATATAAGGGCAAGCAGGATCCATGTTGATTCTTTGCCTCATCAATCTGGTCTTCTTTCCGATGGTTATTATGGAATTCGCATCGGGGATCCTGGCCGTTACGATGAAGGAGACACTGATTCGGGAAGAGAGGTATCCTACCCTAGACAAGACACTGTTGAAATCCCTCTTCTCGAACAACACCGAAGATATTCAAGCCTGGAACGCGATGCAGAGCACCCTGAAATGCTGCGGAGTCACGAATCACTCCGACTGGTCCGTCATCCCGAGCTCCTGCTGCGAATGAGCCCCACATGAATGTCCGGAGAAGGAAGCCTACGACATCCCCTGTGAGCCTGAAGTGCGTCGCTTGCTCCAAGAGCAACTCATCCCGATTCTGGAGACGGGTGGGTGTTCCTGGGTTGTGGAGGGTCTTGTTACGCTTTGAAGCGGTCGTCAGAATAGCTATAATAAGATGGATGTTTATTTGTGGATTCATGAATTTCTGTGTCAACGATTGGCTGTTTTATGATTCAAAATGAAATTACCTCCGTAGTTTTGGTTGAAAACCATTTCCTAAAATTTTTTACTTCTTCACGTGACAGAACTAGTCGATGACAGACGATTGACAGTGTCTATGTTCTACTAATTAAATTCGCCCTCCTGTAAATGCTTAGAACTCTGTATCGTTTCTGTAGAAAATAGATGAAGAATTCCATGCGATGAAGCCGAAATCGCTAAGAAAGTCATTTGATCGTAGGAAAAATCGTAGGAATCGCCATATTTATTTGGGCCCACGTTAACTGCTTGTGTGCGCGTGTGAGCCAACATCGCTGAAGGCTGCTCATGAAAGACACACTTAAGCGATAGTGCGAAAGTCAACGTTAGTGGTATTTGTGAGCAAGCCATCTGTCTTAGTTATTCAAACAGACAAGGTTCCCCACAAGAAGCGAGATAGTGCCTAAACAGAATCATTTCACTGGTATCGAGGAGTGACTTTTGCAGGACCCAGTTTTTTTGCAATAACTAAATTTCCCGACGGAGTACGTATTGGGAGGAACACAAATTCATTCATAAATTAATTTGGGCCTTCGACTACGTGGCGACGGGTCCAATTCATCATTATTGTCTGATGAGCAATATTGATTCAATATTGGCTTCCACCTTGGACCTTGCATTACACCCTGAAAAAGCATTGGACAGATATTGACGTTGGTATTTGCTATGTGTAGGTTCATTATTGGACCGATATTCTGCAAAAAATTGAATTATGATATTTATAATTTCATACCACAAAATGAAATTCCTTACCCAGTGGAGTTATTTCCATTGTGGAGACACTCCTATCTACTGTACGGAGTTTGTACGAGTATAACGTGTCTGTACTTTGGAAGGGCAGGAGATAAAACACCATTTAATGGAGGATGTTTCGTTAACGAATAAATAATGGCATGTTTTATAGGAGGATCACCACTAAGGTGTGATTTTGTTATGTCGACATGATATTTGCATCCTATCGGAAGGGTTAAGGACAGATGCCCCGAAGATCATTTGCGGATCCAAATGGCCGGAAGGGCCATATCAGGTGTCCGCGTGCGAAAGTCAGTGCTGAGAGTTAGTGGGGGTGGGCGATGGGAAGTTTGAGGGGAAATGGAGGTTTTCTTTTTTCTTTGAAGTGTGATCTCCACATGGTGGGATCACCCCTGGTAAGAGTTGGGTGAAAGGGCAGGATAAGGAGCATTATTCGAAAGAAAAAAAAAACCTGGCGCTAAGTGCCTTACTGGGCCTAAATTATGATGCTATGGATCCAGTCAGGGTATCAAATGTAGCTTGGGTTGTTCCTGCCAAGACAGCTGCCGTAAAATGGTGAGAAGAATTTTAACATCCTTATTTGCGTGCCCAATTCCATGTAATTTTGACATTGAGACCCAGCTTGGTCCACCCGTAATTGCTTCAAGCTTGGCGCCATGTTGCTAATATACTGTTAAGGTATGCAACCATATTTACCATTTAAGGTAAATGCAACTGATGTCACCAGCGAGACGTCAAACACCCCCCTGGGGTCTCCTGGACAACCTCAGCTCACAAAAGGCCCTTTCCAGGGCCAAATATTCTTAGAGGATCCCCTTCATATTGTCCAACTAAACATCGAAGGGCTCTCTAGTGCCAAAGGGGAAGTCCTCTACAAACTCGTTGGTGATTATGCCGACGTTATTGTGCTTCAAGAAATCAAAGTGAAGGACGACACAAACCCAAGACTAAAAATCCTGGGTTTCTGCCTCGTGGATATGAAGGGAGACGACCGTTACGGGGTGGCTACCTATACAACGGCCCGACTTGCAACGGTCGTGTCACGCCGCCCGGACCTCGCAACATACTTCCCATCTTGCGTGGACATTGCGGGCCTATTGATCCACAATGTCTACAAACCGCCGGGCTGCGTCTGGCCTCTTCCTGCTCTACCTCCCTCCCCTCATCCCTTCAAACTCGTTGGTGATTATGCCGACGTTATTGTGCTTCAAGAAACCAAAGTGAAGGACGACACAAACCCAAGACTAAAAATCCCGGGTTTCTGCCTCGTGGATATGAAGGGAGACGACCGTTACGGGGTGGCTACCTATACAACGGCCCGACTTGCAACGGTCGCGTCACGCCGCCCGGACCTCGCAACATACTTCTCATCTTGCGTGGACATTGCGGGCCTATTGATCCACAATGTCTACAAACCGCCGGGCTGCGTCTGGCCTCTTCCTGCTCTACCTCCCTCCCCTCATCCCTCCATATTTATCGGTGACTTTAATAGCCATCATTCAAATTGGGGGTACTTAGATAACGACATCGCGGGGAACCAAGTCATGGACTGGAGCTCCCAAGAAAATCTCCAGATAATCTTCGATCCCAAACAAAGAAGATCGTTCCACTCAGCTGCTTGGAAAAAGGACTATCAACCAGATCT
>CAJPEV010003725.1:11268-28389 GCA_905338385.1 Darwinula stevensoni | reverse complement strand
GTACACATGAAGACCATGCAGAATGTGAGGCATATGAAAAAAGACACACATATGCAATAGGATGATGTCAGCGCTCACACTGTCGTCCATTTCCAGTGATGCAGCGATTACAGCATTTTGGGAGATCATCCATTGCATCCTGCGCCATTTCCAGCGGAATTGCTGCGATGTGATTGTCAATTGCTAGAATCAACGCATGAACATCAACAAGCTTCTCAGAGAACACTTTCTCCTTCAAGAAACCCCATAGTCAGTAGTCACAGATCGTCAAGTCCGGTGATCTTGATGGCCATTCATCAAATCTTCTGCGACCTCTGCCTCCAGGGCGAGAACGCTATTGTGCAATTCTGAGGATCTTGTCCTGTCAGTCTTGGCAAACTTCTACCAATAACACCTGTTCCAACAAGATGGCGCACCCCGACATTATGCCACAATCGTTCGCGAAATACACGATCACCTTGGAGGTGTTCCATTGTTAAGCCCATGTTAAAAATAGGAAGAAAAAAAATCGTAAGAAAAGATACATTTTCACCTGGCCTTTCTCGGAGCAATTCCATACTGCCTTGACTTTTCTCCCTCTCTTATTTCTCTTGCTTATTTTGTNCTGCCTTGACTTTTCTCCCTCTCTTATTTCTCTTGCTTATTTTGTTACCAATGTTTCTTTCGGCTTAGGTTACTCTGAATTCATCAACCTAATGAAAAAAAAGAGGAGTAAGGACTGCCCTCTCTTCAGTTCATGACGTTCCGCCCCACCCCCCCCCCCCCTCTTTCCCTTCTTCTTCGGAGCCATGGCTGTTGAGGTACCCTTGGAGGCGTCTTACGTCCCTTGCTGACGGTCTAGAGCTGTGGTAGACAACAGGATTTTTTTCCTTGCCACAGGTGTGGCAACTCGACCATTAAAATTGCCTCACTTTGAATAAAACTCAGAATTTGCGTGAAATAAATGTATTTCACGATTCCAATGACACTGAGGGGTTAATTACAAAGAATTATGCCTCAATTTTGTGGCGATTGGCGATCATGTTGTCCACCCCCGGTCTAGAGGAATTTGTACGATACTTGCTGGGTGGTACGAGGGTCTGGGTCAGAACCCGAGCGGGACTGCCCTGACGACTCGGTTTATTTTATTACTGGGTGAGCATCAAGAGCGTGGCTACCTTATCCCCATCTCTCGCCGCTGACAGGAGCCTCGGTTTGTCGTGATCCAATTTTACCACGTTCAAGAATCGTTTCACAAATTTTTAAAAAGTGGGTCCGAGAATGATCACTTCAGGGGGTAACCATTTCGCATTTATATCGGGCCTTTGCAGACGATGATCATTCTAGAGCAAAGATTGTCGTTCGCAGAATCTACAGGATAAGCGAAATAGAACAGAAGATCGGAAAACCTCATAGTCGAAGGAGGTCCTCGTAGAACAATCAATTACCCATAGTGATCGCTTGAAAGTAATAGGGGGAAGATAGTGAGCTCGCCAAAGAAAGGAATGCATGATCACGACATACACAATGTCGAGAAAGGCGAAATGTAAACCTTGCTCACTTCTGAGTCCAACGCCTCTCGCTTTGAGCGTGATACCACTTGAAGTCTGAACATGAAAAGGCTGACCAATTGCGCGAAGACACCAGATGGCTTCATAAAGACTTTCCTTGTACTGTGACTTGTTGACTTGTAAGGTCATCGTAATGCCCTGGGGAATTATTTTCATTCGAACATGCCAGAGCTTTCGTGAGTGTTTGATACTATCAATACAGTACTAGCTTTGCAAAGGAAAACTGAGAATTCTAATCCCCACTTTAGAAAATAGAAAAATCGCTCGGATTCATGAGCCTTCATTGGCTCAGAGACTCCTTCCATCCGTCGAGAAAGAGGAATAAGACAGGACACAGAAAGTGAGTGAGTGGGACACAAGCCACTGGACTTCCATCTCGCGGTGAGAGCGAGAGAGCGAGCTGCCCATTCAGCAAAACAACGTTGTTTCAACATTGAAAAAAGGTTGAAATGTTGAGACATCCATATTTGAATAGGTTCTACCAATCGGCGCGAGATGGCGCATGAACGCCATTTAGCAATTCTCACCCTGGTGTCATTGTTCTAACCTTTCTAGAACATGGTTAGAATTAGCGTCAGTCAGTCCGTCAGTCACAATCGTTTATATATATTAGATATCTGTCATTCCCATGGGCACTGCGGGAAAATGGCAGATGCTGCGATCGGTCTATCACTTGTTTTTCTGCCATTACCATGGGTGCAATGGGAAAATAGCAGATATCGCCATGGTAGAAGAAGCCACTGTATTTGTTTCGTTCCATCTGTCCCCGATACCCATGGCAACAGGACAGCCCGACTCAATGCGCGTGTGCAACTTTCTGTCTATGTCGGTGTGCCATTCTACGGCTGAAACATGTACTTCCCTTCCAGCCCTAGCAAATGACGGATCCATAGCAGACAATAAGAGAGAGAGTAACTAAGTAGACAGGGTTTGCTGGGCGTACGCGGAAAATGCCGCATCTGGCATCCTACACTTCCTACTCTCTTCTCCTCTCCACGCAACCCGGATGGGCGAACCATCGAGAACGTTGTCTATTTATCCGGGACTTTCTATATAGGCCTATGACGTACCAATGATAGCTATTGTGTATTTAAAGGGTTAGGATGCGGTGAAGAAGATAATTCCAGTGGTATGGGGGTCAGTGAAATGGTAGATCTGTACCTGGGCTGGTACTCTAGTTTGTGGTTGCGATGGAATGATGACTGGGACTATCGGCATGAACAAATCAGCTGCAGAATGAAAGAGATACGGCAGGACTAAGTAGTCTGAAGAGAATTATAGGAAGGAAGGGAAGCTGCAAGGAGAGCATTGAAGACACTCCTTATGAAAAGAAGCAGTGACGAAGTTTCAAACAGAATAATCGGTCCGCCGCAAAATTGGAAAGATACAGAGCAAAGAAATAGGAGAAAGAATGCACTAGATACTGATGCACGTGGTCCAGCGGGAGTGCAAATATTGAATTTTCAGACATTGGTCGCAGCCAAAACGTGGGATCTCCTTTTTGGCTGCACAGAAAATAATAAAGGTGAGATCCCTTAAGGGTGTGCCAGCTTTGTTACCGGACAGCCACCCAAGGGGTGAGCATGCTCACCGTGGTGTCCAGCACCCTCGATGGTTGCATGGCCACCCTCGGGTGCAAATGCCTCACCCTCTTTTCAGGATAGCATCAATTTTTTTTTACAGGCAACATTCGCCCTTCGGCATCGCCCCAGGAAAAATAAATATTCCCTTTGGATTTCCATTAATGGTCACTTTCCACTCCCACCATTCATGAGTGACGAATCTTTCCGCTATGAACACATTCGGTACTAATGCCATATTGATAAACTATCAGATTCAATTGATGTGAAGCTGTTCAATTCCCGTTATAGCTGTGTATTGTGCCGGATGAAAGTTCTATAACGGCCTATTAATATACCCAATACTCCTTATAATGTACCGACAACTATATTTAGGGTTCCTCTATCGGTGTATTCCTTCTCTTACCGTATTCCCTTGTGTACCCAGTACGTGACCCTACCCGTGTGGTCTTGCTTTATCTCCTCACGAGGAGGCAGACACTGAGAGGAGAATGTTTCGAGAGGTTTGTCCGTGAGAACCCGCTTGGCGCAGAGGAGAAAATGCGCCTCCGAATGCATGTACACCCATTTTTCAACCATCGGACACCCTACACTCACCTTTATTATTTGCTGTATGCAGCAATATCGAGAGGTTTGTCCGTGAGAACCCGCTTGGCGCAGAGGAGAAAATGCGCCTCCGAATGCATGTACACCCATTTTTCAACCATCGGACACCCTACACTCACCTTTATTATTTGCTGTATGCAGCAATAGACAAAACTGCCGTTTTGTCTCATCAGTTTTGTCTCAGGAACCTAGGAGACCGAATGATTCAAAGAACAAATGGGGTGATGAATAAATACCAAATGTCAACCCCCCTCCTCCTAATCCCCCAGCTTCCCTCTATAAGTGTGTTCCAAGTTACAGGGTGTCCTAGAATTCTGGTCACAAATTGTGAAGGTTATTAAACGAGTGCCAAATAAAAATAGCCAAAGCTTTGTCATTTGAAACATTGGTAGTACACATGAAGACCATGCAGAATGTGAGGCATATGAAAAAAGACACACACATGCAACAGGATGATGTCAGCGCTCACACTGTCGTCTATTTCCGGTGATGCAGCGATTACAGCATTTTGGGAGATCATCCATTGCATCCTGCGCCATTTCCAGCGGAATTGCTGCAATGTGATTGTCAATTGCTAGAATCAAAGCATGAACATCTGCAGGCTTCTCAGAGAACACTTTCTCCTTCAGGAAGCCCCATTGTCAGTAGTCACAGATCATCCAGTCCAGTGATCTTGATGGCCATTCATCAAATCTTCTGCGACCGATCCATCTGCCTCCAGGGCGAGAACGCTATTGTGCAATTCTGAGGATCTTGTCCTGTCAGTCTTGGCAAACTTCTACCAATAACACCTGTTCCAACAGGATGGCGCACCCCGACATTATGCCACAACTGTTCGCGAAATACACGATCACCTTGGAGGTGTTGCATTGTTAAGCCCATGTTAAAATAGCAAGAAAAAAATAGTAAGGAAGGATACATTTTCACCTGGCCTTTCTCGGAGCATTTTCATACTGCCTTGACTTTTCTCCCTCTCCTATTTCTCTTGCTTATTTTGTAACCAATGTTTCTTTCGGCCTAGGTTACTCTGAATTCAGCAACCTAATGAAAAAAAAGAGGAGTAAGGACTGCTCTCTCTTCAGTTCATGACGTGATGATGACTTGCAATGTCATCGTAATGCCCTGGGGAATTATTTTCATTCGAACATGCCAGAGCTTTCGTGAGTGTTTGATACTATCAATACAGTACTAGCTTTGCAAAGGAAAACTGAGAATTCTAATCCCCACTTTATAAAATCGAAAAATCGCTCGGATTCATGAGCCCTCATTGGCTCAGAGACTCCTTCCATCCGTCGAGAAAGAGGAACAAGACAGGACACAGAAAGTGAGTGAGTGGGACACAAGCCACTGGACTTCCATCTCGCGGTGGGAGCGAGAGAGCGAGCTGCCCATTCAGAAAACAACGTTGTTTCAACATTGAAAAAAGGTTGAAATGTTGAGACATCCATATTTGAATAGGTTCTACCAATCGGCGCGAGATGGCGCATGAACGCCATTTAGCAATTCTCACCCTGGTGTCATTGGAATGAGTCCCCTGTATTTTTCACTCAGTATCCAATCTTTTCCCACGCACAACTTAAGGTAAGGCTTTGGAATTCCTAGATAGACTTGTTTAGTGAGGTAACCCAGCAGAAGGAGACTCCAATTACTACTGGCCAGGGGGTTCGAGGAAACATGCTGTACTTTCCTAAGTCTCCACACGGCGTTCTTTAAAGCTTTGTTATTATATCTCGTGCGAGAGACGGAGAATGGGGAAATTTACTTTCTGGAATATGTCTGGCTTCACTCCTTAACCTGGGGATGATGCAAGACATATACAGTACTTCCTTCACTATACAGAACGAGATGCGTCTCAACTAATCCAATTCGAGTTCTGATCTAGTAATGGAAAGACAATCGCAGGGAGATTCCTCCGGGGTTTAAGTACTTGATAGAGTGCCATCATCCGACTGTGGTCCTCCGGAGAGATCCCTCTGTAGGAAGACAGTACTTAATAGACTACCTACTTATAATTTACATGAATCTCGTCATCTAATCGATATTAGCGCTCGCACAGACTCAAGATAACGAGGAGGCACTGTATTGTCCAAACGTTGACAATTCAACGCTTGCACAACGCATTTTCAACTTTGAACTGTGTTTCATTTCAACATTGCTTCAACGTCGAGGCAACCTTTTGTACAACATTGAGGCAACATTGCTACGTTGAATCGGTCTGGCTTAAATTCAGCCGCGATCTCCATTCTGGCTTATGCTTCTATTCTTCTATCTATTCTGGAGATCATGTATCCATACTGTTCATTCCTCGTGATCACGTGACCACTGATTTTGAATGTGGCTTCATCAGTGAAAATCATGTCTTGCATTGAAGGGTGCAAACAGTGCGAGAAATGACAAATCGAGACTCTCGCCGGATAATTAGTTGGCTTCGGATGATGCCTTAGCTGGTGTTTGTAGGAATGGATTTAGATACAAGTATCTTGCCTCATTATTCTAGTGCCGATTCCAACGACTTAAGCTGTTCTGCTATGAGACTCGCCGGTGCCTTCCAACCGTTACCGAAAAACCTGAATGATGGGAGGAATCCGAACTGGCCAGGGTCGGGGTTGACATCGCGCCGCGCCCTCTGATCCGGCCGCAGAAAGATGCTCATGGAAATTGTCCTATTTCTTTCCAACTTGACGACGAGACACATTTTGCAAAAATAGGTTATGTTGGCCATCGCAGCCGAGGCAGGAACGAGCTCAAAATTATGTAGCGTGTGAATATTTTTCTACAAAAACTGCCGTCGGAAAAATGTCTGCAGTGAACTGAACCTTGAATTTATACAAAATTGATGAACATGACTCTACCATTTCTATCTGACTACAGGCATTGTACATTCGAGACATCCATATGCAGGGGAAATGCAGTATTGGGCATTCATACTTTTCATTACCCCTGGTTGCTTCGCCGCCGTCGTCCCGAAAGCGGAAAACCATATACCCTGGAGCTCTGGAGTCCTGGCTCGTGAGTCGTCGTCATGTCACAGAACGTCGTGGAAGGATTGAAAGGGATGTCAGAGACATCTTAAATGAGGGGAAAACAATGATTTTAAGCGCAGCTTTTTTTTTAATCCAAAGAATTGCATTTCCAGTCTTAGTATAAATTGAAAGTAATGGAAACCGCAACGTCAACTTTTTTTTTAGTGCTACTGTTTCTCTTATCTTTAGGTTGTCCGCTGCAAAACTTTTTTTTCTTTCCAAATGTACACTCACAAAAGAATAGTACATGTAAAATGAGTTTGGTATGATTGGCAGAATTACATCCAGAAGAAGGAATAGAGGGCAGCAATGGACGATACATCTTCGAGAACGGGCAAGACATCAAGCTCTTCTGCACTGTGACCGAAGCTGGGTTAAACGAGGGACTCAATATCTCTGACCTCAGACTCGAGACGCCTTCTGGTGACATCGTAAAACCAAATTCCACGTCGAATAACGTAACGGTGTCCTTCATCATCGCTAATGCATCTGCGAACGATTCCGGTCGGTACTATTGCAGGAACATTTTCAACGACAAGAGACTATCCAAACTTCACTCTATGGCCTTAGAAATCGGCTGTAAGACGCATTTCCTTCTTGACCGTTTCTTTTACTTGAATGGTAGATAATGGAATATGATTGTGAAAGCTCCCCCGCTAGAGCTGGAATCTTGGCGATGCTGGTCGAAGCAGATGAAGGTGCTCATTTGCACTTGGTCAATACCAAAGAATCCCGTTTGGACGGATTACGTTTTCTACATCCAGACCGATGGGTACCCGTATTCCATATCATCGATTTCCCCAAAATGGATTTCTGACTGCGATGAGCCTAACAGAATTGATGTGGTGAAAGGAAGAAGATGGCAGAATGCCGGCGAAAGAACGCAACAGTAGATGGGAAGGCGATATGCGAATGGTCGAAAAATGGCACGCCTCCCTATAATCCTGGTGAGACAGATATGAACATCACAGTGGCTGCCAAAAATCCGTTTGGCAATGCAATCTTCATCTACCCTTTTGATCACTACCGGAACAGTGAGTGTCTTCCATTTACATTTCGCTTCCGCCAAATCATTCCGCTTATTTAAGAAAATGAAAGCGTTCAAGGCGAAAAGGACAAAAGCGGGGTTTACCCACATAGAACCCAAGCATATCTGAATTAAACTCCCTTGTATAGGTTTTACAGGTCAAATGTGAACATAAGAAAGTGAAATGCGAAAAGGAAAGTGAAATGCGTCGGTGTGGTGAATGTCGGATTTTTTGGAAAAGCATGTTCGACATAAGGAAAGTCAAATGCGACAGATACAGAAGGTATACCATACCTGTGTTAGGGGGAAGCTTTCTCGCTGCATTCCCACAACGTGCGGCTTCAAGTACATTTTCATATGATTCTCCTTTTGCAAATAACATTATTTGGCAATTATCGATACGTCAGGGTTAGTCATGGGGAATATGCCACCATCAAGTTGTTTCACATCAATGAAGGTAGTCAGGAAATTGCCATGATAAATTACTATTCATCTAAAAAGAAACATTTGATTGAGATTTGTATTGCCAAATGGTCTATTTGATCCCACAATACCAGTTATACAATGGGAAAAAAGTACTGGAATACCAGTTGAGGGTTAAGGAGAACCCCATATATTCCTCTCCGTTTTTTCATATGTGAAAGTTGCAGTTGGTAGTTGTATATTCCTATGACAGACCCTGACAGATAATATTAATTATTCCTATGACAGATAATATTAATTGCAAAAGGAGCAACATATGTAAATGCGCCTGAAGCCGTGCGTTATGAAATGCAACGTGAAGGCAATTACCCCTAAGACGGGCATGGTAAACCTTGCGTATCTGTAGCATTTGACCTTCCTTATGTCAAAAATGCTTTTTACCTAAATTCCAACATCCACCACAGCGACGCTTTTGACTTTCCTTACTGTCACTTTTAACGTTCCCAGGCAGCACAGCGACGCATTTGAATTTCCTTTTCGAATTTGACTTTCTGACTACCACATTTGGCCTAGAAAACCTAAAATGTGCCCTTTTTTTTTTCTTCAACGGGATTAAAAAAAAAACTTTCATCCCATGAGAGAGAAAAAAGTCAGTTTCGTATATAGCTCTGAAAGTTCCTTAATCCGTCTACATACAAAGTATACATGGAATTGTTTAATCATGAAATTTGTGCATTCATATTTAAAACATGTATATTCATGTTAGGGCTTGACATGCCCTCCTCTCTGAGTCAAAATGACCACTATACAGTATATTCATTATAGGCATATCTTTTCCCTTTTGGCCTTGCCACTCTATTCACTTCATGACTATCCACTCATTCGACTCTGAATTTTTTTGCAATGCACCTTGCTTAGGTAAGCTGAAATTATTTTATAACTATTTATTTTTCAGTTGCACGAAGTATGAGAAGAAATTGATAGCATTATAAAGCTGAACATCTAATGATTTTTTTTTAAAGGAAAAGAAAGTCCAGTATTCAGTCGTGTGGGCAAGTTTTTGCCTTTGACTACGTAGATATCCAATAAGTTTCAGCTGTAGCCAGACAGCAAATTAAACAATCACGGAATGTTGCCAAATAACTGAGATTATATGAATGCCTTGCATAGTCTCATTTTTCCTAAATGTGTGTCCAGGAGATGAGTAATTATGTGACATGCAGGGTATGTGCATCATTTTGTTTCGGTATGAAAATTTTAACGAATGTACAGGGGTATTACGGCAATAAAACTAAAATGCTGCCGGAATTACCAGTCGCAGTCCAGAACCAAAACTTGGTCATCGGTACACGAGCACATAAAGAACTCAGAGAACCGGAGTTATCGACTATGGTTCTCGTGCTCGTATGTGTCTCGGCTGCGCCCTTCCCTCATCCCATCATCGCTAACCCCCCAGTAAGACGTAGCCTGGTACGGACGGGGGGAAGGTGAAGGTGTGGGCGTCGTCTCTTTTCCCTCAGAAAGGAAAAGGATCGGTTTTATCGAAATGACGAGGTACATGATACCGCTGTTGCAACTTTTACGAATGTCCAACAACTCCAATAATCATCAGTTTGCTGCTGCACTATGTTCATTTACTGTCATTGATGTAGTTAAGATCGATATGTTGGATGACGTTGCCGTTGGGGAATTGGGCGAGGAGACACTGGACGTCACCTGGAATATCCCGGGTAACATGGAGTACTACAACGTCTCCATCGTCCATAACATCCGATGGATACACGAATGGAAGGACGAGCTCCAATATGCCAACGTACGTGAACTCGCCCATTACTATGGTCCGGAAGCTACGTAATCAGGGGATGAGCTAGCCGATCGGTTTCATCGGAACTGAACTTTGGAAGTGATCAATCAGAACGCTCCCCTTTTTGACATCGTTCCAGTGTTTTCTGATACTTATAGGTTTGCTAGGTCTAATGTGACAATAAGAATGTCAAATGCGACAGATACACGAGATTTTCCATACCCGTCTTAGGGGAATTGCCTTCTCGTTGCATTTTCACAACGGGCTTCAGGTGCATTTACATATGTCGCTCCTTTTACAATTAATATTATTTGGCAATTACCGATATGTCAGAGTTAGTCATAAGAATGTTGGCGGCACATCATTTGTTTCCAGCATAAGGATCACGAGGTAAAAATTCAGAGCGTCGTATAGTGTTCCTACATTGAATTTAATTCCTGTCTGTGGTCGTGACACTCTTCTTAGCATATTGAACTCGAAAAGCATATAATAGCAGACATAAGCTCATCACTTCAGAGTTTTAACGCAATAGTTCCATGTAGACTATTGGGGATTTTGTCGTTATATTATTATCTATATTCAGGCACAAGTACTCTACGGAAGTCCTTTTTTCAAACTCTACTAAAGGTTCCATGGAGTTGTCCATGAAAAACGCGTCATTCTGTAAATGCAGCCAATAGCCATTTCTTCCCGTTTCGTTGAAGTGTGTATATAGAAATAGCATTGGCCTAAGCGTCCGTGAATAGATTGGGCACAGGCACACAAAATTGGTGTAGACCTGAGCGTCTATCCAAGGGTAAGATATACTGTAGGTCTGCAAAAACAGTCCCCTCAGGGTACGTACTTCCATGTCGAACTTCATCTGCTGTATGCAATAAAACAGCTATTTATTTTCCCTCCCGCTTCTTTGGAGGAAGAAAGAGTATGAGAGTGGTATAGTCGAGTCACTGGGAATATGGGCAGTAGAAGGAAAAGAAACGAGAAATGAGTCATTTAGTGTCTCCCCGGTCTTTGTCGGCGGATTAACTCCTACTGTCAAAGACATGACATTCTGAGACGGATGCCACATGGATTTTCCCTTCAGAGGTGAGTATATATATTTCAATGTAGTCTATACGATCTCCTCATGCAAGCAGTTTCATCGTGTGGCGTCTCTGTGTTATTCCTGAGAGGCCAACCACTCCTGCTCACATTTAGCATTCCTGTTGTTCTTGTAAATAAAAATTGACTGTCGCAACCCTGTTTTTCCAAGCTGGAGATTAGGGGAGGGGGCTGTCAACTAGCTGACATGTTATGACCTCTAGTTGGGTGACTTGTCAAATTCGCCGACAAACTCGCCATATTCCAAGCGACTCGACTATATATGCCTAGGCGTTCATCTGTGGGTTAGGCCTAGGCCTAGGGAATCAGTTTCTCCCTTCCTCCGAAATGTGCCCCCAGGGCATGTACCCCCAAATTCGGACAATCGAAGTTGGACTTTCTCTGGAGTCGGCAACCTAGCAGCTATTCACGTTCCTTCCGTTTTGTTGAAGAATGTGCGTATGAGAATCGCATATTCCTCTGTGGGTTACGCCTAGGCTCGTAAAGTCAGACCCCACAAAATGTGCCTCCAGGGACCGTACCCCCAAAGTTGAATTTTTCTGGAGTCAGCAATCTATTTCGTGCACCAAGTTTTCAGCCTCTCATCATTTCTAGAACATGGTTAGTCAGTCAGTCAGTCACTCACCATCGTCAATATACAGCTTATTAGATGGAAATTACAGAAAATTAAAGCAATACGTCCTAAAAGTACCATGCGGACCATTCTTAATGTCTTCTTCAGATTGACGTGAACGGATTCAGAATTTGGTTTAACATTAAATTCCAGGTGGTGAATTACACGATCCAAGGAAATTCCCTAAGAATGTCCTGGAATTATACATTAACGGGCCTTATACCGAATACCGACTATAAAGTCGAGATTAGGGCCATTGTCGATGGAGCAGAGTTCTCTGACCTCTGGTCCAATTCTTCAATGGTGGAAGGCAAAACCAAGTCAAAAGGTACGTCAAGCATGTATCCTGTTTTACCTCTGCCCGTCTTCCACCGATTTAGAGCTACATTTATTCATCTGACTCTTTATATGTCGATTTGATAGTTCCAGATAGGAGCCCAGATGTGCCCCCGGGGAGCTTCTACGTGAAGAGAAATGATGATGGCCTCAGGGATATTCATATTTACTGGATCCCATTGAGCGAGTGGGAACATTACGGCGACAACTTCACCTACCGAGTGAGATCATCTCCAATAATATAAATGAAGTAATGTGAAAATTGTTCAATGGCCTCAACCTCCCCCACCCAACTTCCAAGCCTCTCTACGGGACTCACAAACGTTAGGCCTAGGCCTAACCAACAGACCACCATCGGGTCATGCTAAGGCCTACCTTTTTCATTTAAAAAGAAACTCAATTCTCGACTTACGGCGCCAATTAGGGCTAATAGGGTGAATCGTGATCTTTGAGACATCTCGTAGCGGACGGGTAACGTTAGACCGATTGGAGGCCTGTTTCGCGTTTCATGAACTATTTCAGTGGGACGTGGAACGTTGGACCTATCTGGAGTTCCTCGAACCATCTCGAATAGGTCTGAGGAGAGATTGCCTTCAAGATGCATGCAATCCATGCTACGCGCCATCCTGTTAATTCAGGGATGTCTGAATAAGATATCTGCATATCTCACCACATCGATCAATAGCTGCTAGCCACCGCTTCATTCTCAGCTCAACTCATGAACTCAGCACAAAAGTGTCTCATACATTAAAAACAGAAGATCCAGACGCCAATACGAAGGATGAAACAGTCTTGAATCTGGCATAATTTCGGCACGGTATCTGGCAACATTGGGGGCCGGTACTGGAGGCTGGTACTCTAAGCCTAATTGAACAACAGCTAATTTCATTTTTATGGCGAAATGGAACATCGCTAACAGCAAAAAAGCCACTTTTCGTCATCTTCGAGTCTATGTCTTTCTTATGGCTGGTCTCTTTCCTCCGAAAACCCCCCAGAAGTGGCTACCCGGGGGGGGGGGGGGGGGGGGGGAAAAAAAAAAAAAAAAAATGGGGGGGGGGGGGGGGGGGGGGGGGGGGGGAGAAAAAAAAGCAATGAAATTCACATCCTCCAGAAACGTGATTCAGTGTTCTCTACAACCCCGGGGAGATGGAGCTTCAAATTTGCTTTAAATTTAGCGATTCTGTGATGAGAGAGGAAGAAGTATGCCAAATTTTGTTCCTATTGATGCTCTCAGAGAAGAATACGAGGAGATTAAATTTTCCTGTGGGAAGGGGCTGAAGAAAGGTAATAGGCGCTACCGCGCCTATTGATGAATGTGAGTTAGTTTAGCAACGGGAGAATATATATAGGAATACAAAGCGGTCGCTTAGGAACATATTGCAGTGCGGGAGAAATTGAGAGAAATTTTCATTTGTCGGAATAATGCTTTTCATGCATACTATCCTCAAGCACGTTTTCACGTTGAAAAAAAGGACAATGCTCTCTCCCTCTTTTGGAAAACTGTTTCCTTCACATGTGATATTGATGAAAGGATTTTGAATGAAGATTTTCGTTATTGCTATGCAGGTAGAAGGGCAGGAAATATCGTCACCAGGAAAGGAACTCCAGCCGACATCTATGACGGAAACGTCCGCCACCTTCAAGAACCTAAGTGCTGAATCATTTTACAAATTCTACATCGTTTCCAGCAACGAATTAGGAATGGCTCCTCCACGGTCCAGCATTGATGTCGACAAGGAAGAGGACAGTGAGAATCCCTAAGCTTCGAAGATTTATAATTATTTTTAGTTAGTACTTTCTAACTAGACATTAAATCCCAACAAAAATAGGAATTCCTTGCCCAACGATCCAGACCTTCCAATCTGACGGAGAATATATCTTGGAATGGAAGGCACTCGATGAGGAGAGGACGACGAATTTCACAGTATTTTGGTGTCTTTCTCACCCGGCCTGGCCCACCTGTGATTCCAGTATCAACTGGGAAGTCGTTCCGAGGAACACCACCACATTTAAACTGAAGTCTAACGAATCACTCAAATTCGCCGTCTCGGTCAACGCGGAGTCCGGGGGGAGTGGAATGGGCTGGGAGAAGACCGTGTTTGAGCCAGAAGCAGGTGAAACTTTTTTGCTTCCCAGTCAACTTTTAGTGGGTGAAAATGAAAAATGCATTTATCTAAAATGGAATTGAAATTGCAAAACTGTAACTGCAGATTGAGAAAGAAGCGGTTGCGAGAAGCCAAGTATGCAAATGAAAGTCAAAAGCAAGGAAATCCCTCACTATGAACGCCTAAGAGCAAAAAGAGATGTGCTTAATGCGTTAAAGTCTCCCTTACATGATTTAGGTCATCATCCCACATCACATTCATTTCATCTTTTCCATGCGCCCTTGTCTGCATCCCAATGAACCACTCAGAAAGGATGATTGACGCATGACCATTCAATTCATTTTACGAATCCCATGAGAAGTACTCTGTGAGACTCAGGTTCGCATTGGAACTCATTCAGCTCGCATGCCATGTATAAAACTAAATTGGTGCATGTTCAGTCAAAAATATCTGATTTGCATGAAAAGTACAGTAAACAAATACTAAAATCGACTTCTCATTCTCCACTCAAGAGGTATTCTTTTTAAACTGTAATATCGGCCATTTCTCTCCCGCAACCCCCCCCAAAATTATATATCATTCGAAAGAAAATTAAACAAGCTTCATTTTGCTTTGATAAAAATTGATATTGGCCCAACGGGGCCCAAGTTATGAAGCTTCAAATTTGGCGCAGTTTTTTTGGTTTACCCTGTACATAGTCTCCTGCCATAAGATGAAGGAAAATGTAGACTATCCTCGGCAATTTCTTGCAACTTAAGACAAGCAAACCCACTGGCATTTTCATGGTCATGATAAAAAATTGGCACAATATCATGAAAATCATCCAATGCTCCTCAATATTCAAATGAGAGAATTCAAGTCATAACTGTATTTCACTGTATTCCCCTTACAGATCAGAATTTCCCTGTGGCAGTTGTGGTGATCGCTGTCGTTTTAGGAATGGCCCTGGTCGTAACAGCTGCACTGGGGGGCAACAGGTCAACTTTCTAGCTAGTTTTCTCACTTGTCTCGGTAGGGTTTCGTATTGTTTTCATCAAGTGCCGCTTCCTTTGTCATGCCTTTCCAGGTTGTGGAAACACTTTGATAAGATCCAAGTAACGCTGCCGCCGGGATTCTCTGACACTGATCCAAGTGTATGTCAAGTTCAAATATTCAACTAAACATATATGTCTAACAACAATGGAAATAACTTCTCTCTCTCCCTCCCTCTCTCTCCCTCCCTCTCTCTCCCTCCCTCTCTCTCCCTCCCTCTCTTTACAGGAATCAAGGGAAACGCTAAACCAAGTCCCTCCATATGAAATTGTCAGCATTACCGGAAACGAAATCATCACTGTGAGTCACCTATTGCATGCAGGATGAGTATTATCCAGGGTCAACATTAGGTAGTCTCTGTCCTCATCCCCATTCTCATAAAAACTCTTTCCCCATACTCATTCCAGGATCTTCAAGAAAGTAGACAGAAGCATGATGATGATGGAGAAGCTGCTAGGCCCGAATACCAAGTCTCAATCAGAGTAAGTTCATAAGGAGTGATATGCAAAATTATTATCCCTTTCCGTACTATGAACAGTTACGTTCAGAATATACTGGTCTCTAGGCCTACGAACGCGTCTCTGGTTTTCATCTAGCTGCTCCTACGAAATTTAGGATTCTTTTGTCGCAAAACTACTTTTGAACGTTTGGGGGGTTAATGCTTTCTTGTATTTGCTGCCATGTATATTGTTATACACGAAAACTAAATGAATGAACAAAAAAGAAATAAAATTTGAGAGGAACCTGTTAGTCGGCAGCATCGCTACGCGAATAAAGTACTCGTCTGCAAGTCTCAGAAAGAAAATGAAGGAATCATCAATAAATGTGATGCTAAGTTCGGAAATGATGAAGTCAGTGAAACTGACAACTATTTTTTTTTGCTATTGCAATATTTCTTTTTCACTCTACAGTATATATAAAGAGCGTGTCTGTTCCTTTACGCATTCGGACCCCCCATTTGCCAGTGCAACCAAATTTTGCATGGCTTCCTCTTTCATCCAGGGGAAGGTCGAGGGCTATGTTTCCATCCAAAATTTTCACTCCTGGGGTACTTTTCCGTGGTACTGTAGTGTCTGGGATGGCATTGAGAGGAATGACGGTTTCCTGGATCCGGTGGTGCTGAGGTAGCACACCTAACCGGCGATCAGGAGGCCCGGGTTCGATTCCCATCCGCCCCCTGCCTTTTTTTCGTCCTCTCATGCCATCTAACTCTCCCCTCCCGGCCACCTGCATCACAGTACCCTGGGGTAATCTCATTGCTGGACCACTACAGTAGGTAGTAAGCAATATTCTTTTGATCAAGTTTTCATCGAATATGTGTTTCAAAACGATGAAAACACTTTACCAATAAGTTTTTTAACCCAAAAATAATTTAGAAATTATTCAAAGCGTTAAAAAAATGAAGTTAAAAAAGGGAAGGGGTCCGAGCGAATTTGGGACACCTAAGATTGGCAACTTATAGGAAACCATAAGGCCAACATTCCCCAATATGTCAGGCATGCAATATTGAAATATTGCATTTCCTCGGGCAACGCCAGGTACTTCCAACTAGTATATATATATATATATAATAAAATAAATCCTTCCACGGCACCTGCCGGTATTGGAGATATGAAGGGGGATGAACCACATCCCAGACCTCATACTCGTCTTAATTCTGAAGGACACGGCGAAGGATGCTGGAAGTGCCCAAGATTGCTGTACGCTGGAGGATATCCAGTGATATTTCACACTCCAGCTTCCTGACATGTCCTTTGAAGTCTTTCAGGACGACACCAGTAGTGCCTATGATGATCGGAACTATGGTGGTCTTCATTCCGCACAACTGTTCCACTTCCACTTTCAGTTCGGAGTATTTTTCCAGCTTCTCCCTGGTCTTCTCTTGGAGGTTGTTATCGGCTGGGATGCTCACATCTACGAG
>CAJPEV010003725.1:0-11038 GCA_905338385.1 Darwinula stevensoni | reverse complement strand
ATCTCGCGCGTTGTCAGAGTGGAGTCCTGTCCCTTGAGGGACATGACCGTCTTCCAGTGGGGCATGGTCTGTTCTAGGAAGTCGACCACCACAGGGTTGATGTTGTACATCCTGAGGCACTCGATGATCCATGAATGGGGCACCGAGTCGTATGCCTTCTGGTAGTCGATCCATGCCATCGAGAGATTCTTCTTCCTGGTTCTGGCATCATCCATGATCATACGGTTGAGTAAGAGCTGTTCGTGCCGCTAGGATAGAAGACAGCACTTTGTAGACGGTTGGCAGGCAGGTGATAGGCCTGTAATTCTTTGGTAGTTGGGTCTCGGCGTTTTTCGGCAGTAGGTAGGTGACTCCATATATCGAAATATATCGACAATCGAAAAAAAGCTCTGGCTGGGAGGGAGAGTGCTGCGATTTAACTCAATACTGAAAGGGTTAAATGGAAGTTTCAAGTCCATGTTAGTAAAAGGAAACTTCATTCCCTTTCGAAACAGAAAAATCCCTTGCCAGACTTGGGAAAAGATGTGCCTCCTCCCACGGATGATGCGATCCAGCTTCAAAGGAGGAACTCAGAAACAGGAGCCCACGCATACACATCAGTATCATACTTCCGAGTTGGAATACTGGAAGAGGTATTATCAGGAAGCGGATTTTCATGCTACAGCATGTTTATTTCCTGTCGACCATATTCATGCTCCTCTAGAGTGGTCTTTTTTTTATCAATGAGGAGATTCGAATGGCCTTTCTTCTATTCAGTATGCTTTCTATTAATATATTCTGGTAGTTACAACATGAAATGCTAAAAATCGGTGTTTTGAATAATATGTCCCGAAAGTATATATGAATTGTTTCTATAGTACAAAGCAGGTTTTGCTACGGAAAGTTAGTAATGGACACTACGTTTCTACATTAAAGTCGCTCGCGATGAAAACGCCTCATCGGGTAGCATTATTTCTGCTCTGTTAACCCTTTAATGCATGATTTTTTCTAATTTTTTTTTTCGGCGAAAAGAATCTGGTAGGTTTCACTTACGTTCTAGAACATGGGAAAAGTGGAAAAAAATTGTTTCCCTAAATTTGTAAGCTGTAGGCCGAAAAATTTTGTTGCTCATTAGCTACAAACAGCATTTTTAGCTCTCTAAACCGCGCTGCACGGACACTAGAGAGCTCAGTCAACAATATTGCATACCCGAAGGCAAAATAAACTGTAAAAATGCGGATGAACCTAGACGCTGGATTAGCATACAATTAGCATAGACGCTGGATTAGCATACTAAAAGCGTCAATCTGTCAAACGACGAAGCGAGATGTTTTTAATTTGTTTGCCACCAGGAATGTATGGCACTAAGCGACTGTATAATTGTTAGGTATAAGGACCGGACTGTTGCACATCTGCTACAAACAGATTTACCTCAGGAGCTCGTTACCCACGCATTGGAAAAATGTTTATTTGGTATGTAGCATTTAATGCCAACTGCAATTTTGGGGAGCTTAGTTTTGCATTTTCGAGCCTTTGGAGTTTTTTTAAATTTTTTTCAAGGCTCGTATTTTTCCTTTTTATCTTTCATCATTGAGAGATTGAAGCAACATGGCTTTCCTCGGTCTCACACTATAAAAAAAAAATCATTTATAATATTGCAGGAATCTTTTCCTGGCATCCAAGGCTCCACACTTGGCAGTCCCGCAACCAAGACACAAAGCCAAGTTCAAGCATGCGTCGCATCCAGTGAAGAAGATACAAAATACATTTGTGTTGACCTTGAGGATGAAGAAAATGCATCTAAGGAAGAACATGATGACGACAGGTTTCTCGGCAGTGATTATGATGTGTCCCTTGATGAAGGGGAACTCATGAAGAAATTTGACAGCATCCGAATGGCGACGCTAAAGAAAGTCCAAAGCATTGCTTACGTTCAAGCCAGTGCTTTGCCCGCACAAAAACAAGCAAGTTCCTTACATCTCACCACAAACTCTGAATTGGAGGCGAGTCCCCAAGGAAAGGGTCAGGAACATAGAGGGGAATCTATGCAAAGTGCTGCATCTTGTGAGAGTCCTTATGTGGAAGTAGGAGCTTTGTCGTGAACCTGTTTCTGAGAAACTTAAATGAATATGAATTGGAATGTATCAATAACATTCTTGCTTTCATATAAAGCCTGTACCCGCATGATTTGCATTTATTAAGCAAATGAATGGCTTTGTACAGGGTGGGGCATGATATGTTGGCATGTTTTTATCCCAAATATTCAAGTTTTTTCTTTTTTACTTACTGATAGCAATAATATATATTGAGAGAGTTGAAGGAAATTGTTTCAATGGTTTAGTATATGCCCGATATGTGAATCGTCTCCTCTGAGCACTTCCTTCAGGCGTTCACTGAAATTCGCTGCAACTCTACAACAAAAAGGTCATTCGGAATTCCATTGCACAAGTCAATGATCGTCCCCCTCGACTCAACATTTGTGGGATGCCTAGGAAAAAGATTCTTCCTGAAATAATCTCACGAAAAAATCGAATGCAGACAATATTTAAAGACATTGGTTAGCTTGCACTTTTATACATTTTCGTATGCCAATTAAAGGAAGGTACTAATTTTCATCCCATTTAATATTCATTATGTTTATCATATTTATATGCATTTATTCATTTATATTTATAACAACACACTAGGCAAGTGCAGTCCAATAGTGGGCTTCCTTTCAGTTAAGAGGACTCTCATTTTGTCACTCGAGTAAACAAAATGCCTTCATTTCCGGTCTTCCACCATCAAAAATCTAATTTCACAAATAGATTTAGTACGGACAAACGGTGCCCATGAAATGATGACGAGAAGATGGAAGGTTGAGCGTGATTGGATCCTTCCACCACGAAGGCTGATAGACACTGACAGCTCCAATTGTTGACACGATACCGCGTCCAACGTATGGGTTGCACGCGCATGTGCATTGTGGTATAGATTCTTAAGGGCTCCCGGGTTCTAATTTCAAAATAATGGGTGCGTCTTTTTCTCCAGCCGCTAGCAGCGAATGGCAAAAAAAAGACGCGTTGGCTGGGCAAGACCACGTCATTGAATGACGTCACTATTGGGCAAGCAGCTGGGAGTGGAGTATAGCGAACTATGAGAACTCTGAGCAGCAAAGCCTTAAAATGTCACTAGCTAGCATAAAGGACACGCCCAATACAATGACACAGCAGAGCCCTCGTCTGATAGTCCGCAGCCTAATGACGTCACAAAATAGAGTCATGGCATAACTCGTGTCTTGAAGGAAGCAAGCATGACGTGAGGATTTCACTGAGCAAAGAAAAAGAACTGGAGGTAGCGCACAATACAAAGGGGTTGGTATCATGGCGACTCTTCTCCATTCGCTACAATGGGATTTTCATCATTTCCTTTCTCTCATTTCTTGTTGTCGTGAACATGATGAAAGGCAATCATGGTACTGGAGGCCTAATAATTCAGGGGGGAGTTTCATAGGCCTGATAACGTCAGGCCGGAACGGTTTTTCTTTCATGGGTGCGAGTCCCCAATTTTTTGACCGGGCCTCAAGTTCCAGGCTTGCCTATGCTGAAATTGCTGGGCCTACGAAGGCGATAACGTTACGCCGCCCTTGCATCATCACAGTCGACCTATTTTACAGCAGATCTAAGGCATAAAGTCAAACGAATTTCGAGTGCACGTTCAAAGGGCAACAAACTAAAGTAGTTTTGCGACAAAAGAATCGCTTGGATTCTGCTTATACCTATTCCCAATCGCTCTTTGCTGCCATTAGCCTAAACTGAAGTATTGGAGCCATATGCGTGATAGAGGGAAGTCTTGGAACGATTCAATAGGGCCTATTGGTTCCTCTGAGAACCTATTGCGCCTGCTGTGTCGGGAATGTTTGCTGCGTGTAAGTACTGTATTCAGAAGAAAGTTGGATTGAAAAATCGGGAAAATCCCTTAAAAGTGAATGTTGACGAGCCGCCATCCCAGGTAGCACATTACATTGATTCAACGTTGATTTGGTGTGGATCGAATGTTTCACTGTTGAAGGTTAATACTTCTATGCTGAATCAACATTAATTCAACGAGGTGACCATCACCGTTTAAACACCCACATTGACTCAACATTGAATCAATGCTGCACTATTCAGGGTGGAAGTGTTAACATTAAGTCAACTTCGATTCAATATATTCCTTCACGGTAAAAAAAAAATCCCTTGTTTTTTATCTGCCGTTAGGATTTTTTGTGTATTCTTGTATTCTATATACAAATATGTATATACAAATATATATAAAGAAGAAAGTTTGCCTGTCTGTTCTTTTATGCATTCGGACCCCTTGGAGCCAGTGCAACCAAACATTGCATGGCCTCCTCTTTCATCCAGGAAAGGTCGAGGGCTATGTTTCCATCCAAAATTTTCACTCCCGGGGTACTTTTCCGAGGGGGGTGTATTGTCTGAGATGGCATTGAGAGGTGCCATTGACTCCTGGATTCGGTGGTGCAGTGGTAAAATCCCTTGTTTTTTATCTACCGTTTGGATTTTTTGTGTGTACTTCATCATGGTTCGTTGAGCAGTTTAGCCAATCGCCCAGAATACATTACGATCACCGAAAAATTCTTGATTTAGGGCAGATATGAGGGTGGCTAAAATTACGCCTAGCCTAAAGTCTATCGCAGCAAACAAGCAAAAGGGAAGAAAATTCTCCCGAGCATCTCACATGGTGGAATTGGACATGTTCATATCTAGGCATATACCTAACTAATGAACGAGAGTGCTTTTGTGAGGCTGGATCGGTGTGACCCATCTCTATATATATAAAGAAGAAAGTTTGTCTGACTGTCTGTTCCTTTATGCATTCGGACCCCGCAGGAGCCAGTGCAACCAATGGTTTTTGCATGGCCTCCTCTTTCATCCAGGGAAGGTCGAGGGCTATGCTTCCATCCAAAATTTTCAATCCCGGGGTACTTTTCTGGGGGGCTGTATTATCTGCGATGGCAGATTCGGTGGTGCAGTGGTAGCATACCTGACCAACGATTAGAGGGCCCGAGTTCGATCCCCGGCCGTCCCCAGCTTTTTTTTGTCCTCTCATGTCATCCAACTCTCCCCTGCCGGCCACCTGCATTACAGTATCCCGGGGTAATCCCATTTCTGGATCACTACAGTAGGTAGTAAGTAATATTCTTTTGATCAAGTTTTAATCGAAAATATTTTTCAAAACGATAAAAGGATTTTACAAGAAGTTTTTTTCCCTTAAAAATAATTTATAAACTACTTAAAGTTTGCAAAAAAAATTTAAAAAGGGAAAGGGGTCCGAGAGCATTTTGCGACACACAAGATCGATAACTTATAGGAGACCATAAGGCTTACTTTCCCCAATTTGTCATGCATGAAATATTGAATTTCCCCGGGCAACGCCGGGTACTTCAGCTAGTCCTATATATTATTAATAAAAACACAATGAAGCTGCGTTCGTGCATATGAAGCCTCCGATGCTTGGGTCTGAGTGCATGTCCGCAACAAGTCCATGTGAGCATGTGCGTCGCTTTCTGCCTGCCAAAGGGTGTACGTCTCCCTCTTGTGGAGGAGCACTTTTTTTTCCGGACCTTGCGACTGTCGGATCCATTCTCGAGAACGTAATAGCCAGAAGGGGGTGGGGGAAAAGTTCGGGTGGCATAAGAAGATTTAAAACAAAATTACGCGATCCGAACCCTAGACTTCCTGATTACGAAGCAAACGTGTTATCACTACGCCACGAAACTCTAGTTTGTCCCTAATTCTTTCCATGTCATCCCTAACATTCCAACGGGAGATAGGCATTCTACGAACCACGCTCGCATTCAATCGCGTATTCTGTCGCATGTCCGACTTCTTGATTAGATTAAATAAATTAGTTTTTACCCCAAAAAAATCGCTAAAAAATGGTTTTGCAAGCAACGTTGCAATGGGCAGTCTAGTAATCCTAAACTTCAAACCTTAGTTTCCTAGGGGTTGGGCACCTGGACGATGGAGTTTAGTGGCCCTATGACTGTTGGATCACAAGGGCCACCTAGGTGACGCAAAGCAGGAGTTCGAAATCCGAACAAATCTGGTATATTCATTCCCGATATAGAAACCGACGTGTTTGTAATGAGGCGTTGAATCATTGTTGACTGGGTATGGATCGAATGTATCACTGTTGTTACATCCGTGTTACTTCAACATTGATTCAACGCGGTGACCGTCACCGTTTATACACCCACTTTGGGCCAACATTCATGCAATGCTGCACCATTCACGGTCGAAGCATATGCAGTAAATGATTTATTTTTAATGCTTTCTCCATCAGTGTTTGCAACTACTTAATTACTTCAGCCAATCTACCGGTAAATATTTCTTTTAAGAGGAACCTTCGATTTCGAGCAAATAAGACAGTGGCTGAAAGGCACTCGAATTTCGTCGCACCAATGGAGACCAGAATGGCATTTTCTGCTCGCATTAAATAGGAGCAATGATTACTGTGTCAGACTTATTTCCCGAAATATTCACGGACGTGTTTATGTATTGCCATCAAGGGCTTGGTGTAGGAGATATGACGTGAAGACACTTACTTGATATGTTTTAATTAAGCCTGAACTGTAATGGCTGCTAAAATCATTCCTATTTTCTTTAGTAATAATACAAAAAGTGTTTTCTGGGACGGTCTTGATGGTACATGGTCTTCCTATAGTGTTTCCTATATGAATGTGTTTATTTATTTATTATTTTTTATTACTAATACGATTATCTGAGTATAGTGAATGCCTTTAGCACGTATCGAAGTAATATAGGTTATACGAAGAAAGGACAAACTCACGTGAAACAGCTTCACAGCGGCCGCATTGCTCACATATTAATTAAATGAACGCTTCAGTATGGCATCAATCCTTTACATTGATTCAATGTTGATTCGATGTTCAAAAGATCAATATTGAGAGAACTTTGTCCGGTCATCGTTACATCAGCAGACGTCTGGCGAGACATCTAGCGAGACATGCGAACAAACAGGATTTACTGACTGCGAAATATGATGGCAACTTCTTTTCCAACATGGTTAGTTATCATATACATGCAATCAGTACGCGTCTCTAGTACTTTTGGAACAGTACTTGATATTTTCTCAACAAACGACGCATGGGAAGGAATTTGACTATCTGGATATATTCGACCAATGTGGCAACCCAACCAAAGAAGACCCAGGATAATTTTGAGCAGGGTGATGGACACAAGAAAGTATGCGAGGGCATATTACTCCACGAGACCACGTCGCCCTGTTTTCGAGGATGAATCCAAATCATGATCACTGCCGAAGGGTGCGTGTAGTGGGGGTAGCCTCTTATTAAATCGCAGTAATCGCGTCGGTGTCCTGCTTCCGGGGGAACAGGATGCCTCTTTCTCATCTCGGCATTAGGTTCGCATTGTCCTTGGATGGGGGGGATCTTAAAAAAGCGGATTCGGAGGATGGAAATCGTGGCCAGATGCTTCAGCCATAAAGCGGCGCATGCGCACGAATTAAACGAATTGTTGAGACCTGTCGTATCAGCGTTGAATCATCGTGGATTCGATATTTCTTCAATATTGAAGAAAATAAATTTTCAATATGGAGTCAACGTTGATGAGCAAATGTTGTCGCAACGTTGCAATGTTGGTTTTGAACATTGAATCGATGTTGATATACCGTTGATGTCAACGTTGAATCAATTGTTGATAAAGATGAACTTTCAATGTAGAATCAATGTTGACAGGCAACGTGGTTTCAACGTTAGCTGCGTTGACGAAATGACGTTGAATCCACGTTGATTCAACGTGAGTGTACTACTTGGGATATCACCAGCTGCCGCTTCTGGAAAGCATGAGAATTCGGTTCGAACGATTCTGTTGATGGAGGATGGCGTACATTGCTGCTGACGGAGAATACTTTCAGAAGTGGTAATTAAATTGTCCATGTTCCGCTGTAATAAGCAAAACTTTTAGGTCATCAGCGGTACTGTCATGTTGTCTCCTTCAGCAAATAAAATTACATTTCTGTGAAATGCCAGATTTGAAATTATCAATGGCAAGAAAAAGTGAAAAAACTGGAAGATAAGGAAGCATTATATTTTGTCACTGTGAGTAATTAGACCTAGAGACCCAGATGCATTCAAACCCTGATAATAACAGTGTTCTGGCATTGCAAGTTGATGCCACTCGCATTATGAGTCGTGTTAACTATTTTCAAGTAGTTGCCAGATAGTAATTTACTGTTGCAAACAGCATTATATAACATTATAACATTCATTGGTGTCATCAACAGGTCAAGGGAGAATCTCAGAACAACACATAGGGATGGCTGGAGTTAACAGCCCATGTTGCAGATTTTTTCCGCCCTGATGATCATGTTGTTATACGATGTGATACCTCCATGATAGCGGAACGCCTCGCTGCTCATTGCATGATTTATGCACTGGATGATAGCGTTGTCTTCAATTTCTATTGCAGGAGTGCTGCTATCCAGGTAGGTCCTCGATTCCTCCCTTAAATTAGTCAGCTCTTTTTCCTGTGCCTTAGGAGAATTGAAGAGACTTGTACTTATTTGTATTACAAGTGATATCTATAGGAATGACAGAACATTGTATGTATTCCCTCCTTCAAAAAAGTGTGGATAGAGTGAGAAAAGAGCAAAAGATCAATCAAGTGTAAGAACAAAGGTCTTGCTAAGATATCTTTCCTTAAGAAAGGTTTGCTCTGCAATCCTTTCTTGACCCACTTATTATTCTGCAACCTCTTTATTATGTACAGTATTTTTTAGTTACTATTTGTTGATTATGATTGGTAGATCCCATGCTTCAGTACTAGTGTCTCATGAATGAATCTATAGGTGTGGCATTTGTAAATTGATTTAAACCGTTTCTTGGTATGTCTCAATTGGATAAAGTTACCCAAAATGTTTATATTCTTTCACTTCCAGGCAAAATTAATTTTGGGGAAGGGAAATTCCAATTCTTTGTATCCAGCATATTTCTTTTCTCCCACATATGTTGTTTGAAACTTTCCATTAAATACCTTCATCTTATGATGTGTATGCATGAGGGGATTTTTGTCTTCGTTTAGATGCAGATGAGATTTGATGGCTACCTTGGTTTCCCTGGTGGGCTTGTCGACACAGGAGAGGAGATGATTCTTGCTTTGAATAGAGAGCTACATGAGGAGATGAACCTGGACCTAACTCGCTTCCAAGTGAAGCATGAGGACTATGTTATTTCCCATATAAATGTCAAGAACCGTGTCATATTTCACTTGTATGCCTTGTGTATCTCTCTAGCAGAGTTTGAGGAGATTGAACAGGCAGCTCTAGCATCCAAGGATCATGGGCATGAGGTGATGTTCTCTAATTCACTGCTAGACCTAGTTACTCTTCTTTGGTCAGTGCCTTGTGTGACTTCAGTTTCAATCTTCACCATGAATTTTATGAGTTATAATCATATGGACTTAATGCCTATACGAGGTGTGGCAATAAAGTTCCAGTACTGATTTTTTTGTGAATTTGTCAATATCGCAAATATTATTTCCATTCCATGGACTAATAGATTAAGCTGTTGGGCAGTGTAATGTCAGTCCTCCTCTGACTAGCATCTTGAATTGAGAGTTTGGCTGGCAATGTAGTAACTCAGTGTGTAAGGCGTCTGTCATATTCCCAGAGTGAAGCAATGATGTATCACATTTTGTCTCAATCCGGTCAATCAAGCTGCAGTAATCCATCAAATGTTGCAGAAGTGTCTTGAAAAGTTCCTTCTTATGCTCCAATAATTTTGAGTGACCTTCAAGGCCTTTAGCAAGTAGTGAAAACACTCAGATCCACTTCAACCCCAACCATGCACCTAAGGGATGGCTGAACCAATCATTATTTTTTACTGGCTTGAAACCTTGAAAACTATTCAAGATTCTTGTAGTATGACAAGACCATTTGTTAAGACACTTCTTGCAACATTTGATGGATCGCTGCAGCTGTAGCGACCGGTTTGAGACAAAATGTGATACAGCATTGCTTCACTCTGGAAATATGACAGATGCCTTACACACTAAGTTACTACATTACCAGCCAAACTCTCATTCAAGATGCTAGTCAGATGAGGACTGACACTACACTGCCCAACAGATTAATCTATTAGTCCATGGAATGGAAATAATTTTTGTGATATTGCCAGACTCACAAAAGGAACAGTCCTGGAACTTTATTGCCACACATCGTATAATACAAGCTTCTTGATTTTGCAGAATTAGTGTTAAGGATCACTTTCAATTTTTCCTTTCCAAAGGTCAGCCAAAGACCAAGAATGTGAAATGGGCAATTCGTTACCAGTTCCTGTTTTGCATTAGTCACAATTGTACTGCATTAGAAAAAAATACGGGTTTGTGTTGAGTTTTTCATTCGAACCGCAACCAGTGATGTATTGGTTGAATATGAGCCCTTCTCTTTGCAACTAAATAGAATGTATGCGATGAAACCGAAACAGCTATTACACACTCTCAATTTAATTCTCTGCCTGGATCCTATGTCTCAGTCTGCTATCATTAGATCATACTTCTTGATGATCTTGGTCAAATCTTACTATTCTTTATGTAATATGCAGCAGTCTCACTTCCATCATTGATGTTTTTGGTGGTTTTACATTTTTTGGAATGTCTTATACTCTGTTCGGCACAATTTTTGCTCTCTTCCATTTTTGATACACCCATTGCTATGAGTTATAGGGTATCCTCTTAACACCACTTAAACATGCTTCGTGGAACAGCAACAAAATGTAACGTATGCCGGCCTATGACCGCAAGTACAGCGTATCAATAGAGTCAAGGTGGGGAGCAGGCTGAAGGAGGTGAACTAAAACATCCATCAACACGTGGAGGGAGGTGAACCCAGTGTTTGGGGTCAACCAAGACGTGGAAGGGCTCCTTACAGTTCATATGCAGGATCTTTCCGTCTTGAATGTGCTACCCAAACACTGTATAAGGAGCCATAACATCATTATGCGAATAGGTATCAAAGTCCCTCCAATCAAGTCTGA